>SSNP01000080.1:597866-638136 GCA_006937955.1 Pachypanchax playfairii
AGTTTAGTTTAGTTTAGTTTAGTTTAGTTTAGTTTAGTTTAGTAAAACCTGGACAACACACACCAGGAAGTGAAGCCAAACAAAACAATCACCTCTTATTGGCTGGATCTGGTATAAGGTTTAAGCCCCGCCCCTCTTATTTAAATGAATGGGACATAAAACAACCCTTAGATCATTTTTCCAGGCGTTGACTTCAGTTGCAGTTGCATATTAAAATCAGTATTTTTACATTATGTTTAGTTGTAATTAATTATCTAATGAAAACTCTTGTGATTGTGTGAGTAGGCGGGACTTTCAGCCTTTGGTACTCTTGCGTGTAGATTCTGCCTCACAGCATCAGTGATGACTTTGCTTTTGAACAACAACAGCAGATCAATACTTTTTGTCCAACTTTCTGTTCAGTGTGGTCTCCACAAACATACAAACTTCCTGTGACAGCTCATGTGATTGGTCAGCTTCAGTGGTGTGATCACTACCCTCCAGCCCTGACTAGCTCTTCTGAAAATCTAAAGTTTATTGTTGAGATATGTTCTTGTGTTCTGCTGACTTTAAAACTAGCAACCTGTCCAGTGGTGTCCTACCATACAGCTCACCAGCTCTGTGTCTGTGGCTTCAGTTTTCAGAAGCAGAGGTCACATTCACCTTTCAGATCTTGCTGTAACAGTTGAAGACATGAATAACATTCACGATACCTGCTGTAGTTTTTGAGCGAGTCAGTTTTTAAGGATTCGACTTAAACTTGCTGTTATTGTACTGTAGATATTAGCACCTTGAAAAGAAACTGTGAAAGTCTCACTGTGTAAAATCTTTTTCTCCTTGTGTGGGTTTTTGGACCCGCGCGTACAGGAAGCTGTGGAGTCGTGTTTGACCCGCATCACCAAACTGGAGCTGCAGCAGCAGCAGCAGCAGGTCGTTCAGCTGGAGGGAGTGGAGAACGCCAACGCTCGAGCTCTCCTGGGAAAACTCATCAATGTTATCTTGGCCCTCATGGCTGTGCTCCTGGTCTTTGTCTCCACTTTGGCCAACTTCATCACCCCGCTGATGAAGACCCGAGCCCGGGTCGGGGCCACAGTGCTCCTGACCTTGCTGCTGTTCATCCTGTGGAAGCAGTGGGATTTTGTGGAGCTGTGGCTGCTGCCCAGCTAAACAAAGACCTGAACAGAGAGTCAGGCGCCACCAGTGAAGAATCAAACTGAAGGAGAGCAAAACCTACTGGACTTTTATCCCTTTTGAAAGTTAAAAACAGGAATTTTTTTCTGACAAAAACACGGCAGTTTTAGTTAAAGAGCAAACAAACTGCCTCACAAGACAAGAATTGTTTCCACAGCTAGATGACTGAACTTCTCTGCTTGCCAATAACTGAAAAAAAAAACATCACTTCATCTCATCCAAATCTTCTGATGTGGATGACTGATCATCGATTGCATTGCTATCACCAAAAAAAAAGTTTCCTGCAAGAAATCCTTGTTTTTTTTTCCCAAATTCTTTCTTATACTCAAGCAACTTCTGATAACACTGCTCATGCTTGCTATTATCTTCATGTTGAAGCTAAAGCGTGTTCAAGCAGAAAAGGGTTTTTCATGAATGTCATGTGCTCATGCATGTTGTCATATGTGCACTGAGATGCATTTAGATGCATGAGTTAACATTTCATCAATGACAAAAAAAAAAAAAAAGTCTTCAGAACTGAAGTGCAGAGATTTTCACTCAGTGTCATTCCTGCTTTGTTTTTTAAATCACATCCTGTTCTGATGTCGCAGCAGTGCTTTTAGACCGTCTTTTAATTTTTAATAATTATGGAACAGTTAAAACGTATAAAGACTCACAATAACAAATAAAATAATTTATCTGTTCTGTCCACAAATGTTATTTCATAACCACCGTTGTAGAACTACAGCTGTCCAAATCGTCTGGCATGTCCAAGTTTATATCCAGTTTGCAAAAACAAGTATTGCTGTTTTATTAAACAATGTAAGAAATAAATTATTTCATATGTTAGACCGTCTGTGACTATGTTCTCATTGTTTCTAATGTTATAGTTCTTTGCATGATTTTAGTTTGGAGGAATAAAGTTTATTTCTGACCTCAAAAAATTCATAGCAAGTCATGTAAATGTTTTAAAATATTTGAAATTGTCAGTTCCTCATTAGTCTTATTGTGAAAAACTTCCAGCAGGAAGTGACCCAAGATGCACCGGATGTTCAACAGCTAGCCACAAAAAGCCAAAGGGTTCCCTGTAAATCAGCATGTGATGGAACCTGATGCCTCTGTGAGGGTTTATAGTTTGTTTTCTTTAGACTGAAAAATAACCTAAACTTTTACACAAGCTTCAGGTAATTCTTGACGATGGCACCGTTTGTAGAAAAAAATCTAATTGATAAAATGACTGTTCATTTATGGGTTTCTTACTCTCAGAGCCTGAATGTAAACTAAAACTATAATATGCAAATCTAAAATAACATGGGAAATGAGTTATTCTCACACTCTTCTCTGACGTTTCTTTCTAAACCAAAGTGTGTTTACAGAGTGAGAAACAGGAAGTCTGAGATCAATGTGTCTCATTTTCCTTCTCAGTTCATTTATGATACTAAATCTATACATACAAACTAATAAACATGTATATCAAACCAATTAATGATTGAACAGAAAACACTGAAAGTTGTTTGTTGTATTTTTAATAATTACTGTCAGGCAAACTCTAAACGAACGATACATTTATGACAGGTATTCTTACAGTACAAGACAGAAGTTGAGGGGATCAGAGCCAGTGGCATGGCCACGACTGACCTCTATAAAGTAAGACATTCATCGTCATTAGATTGTTCCAACTTTCACAGAGTTCACAAAATGGATGTTGCGTTTGACTCGTATCAAACACAACAGTTTTCTTGATTACCTAGCAAATTCTAAAGACCTTGATATAAACAGCAGAGTAGAAAAAAACATTGTATAACAAGCAGAAGAATTCCTGATTTGATCCTAATTTCCTGTCAATATGAAAGATGTACAATATATTGCTTTTAGGTGCTCAAAGTTATTCCCAAAAACACATTCTTCAGTACCTCATCTCCTGTAAGTCAGACAGAGGTGCAACATGTCCAATTAAACCGTTAAAAACCACAGGACCAGCTGCTAATTTCAAGGACTTCCAGGAGCCCAATTTACAGCAGAACAACAGCCTGGCAGAAGAATTGCAGCTTCCCATCAAACATTATAAAATGTCCGAACCTCTAACTTTTTACCTTTTTTTATGGAGTTGAAACAGAATGACTACAAATAAGCTGAAAAACTAATAATGTTCACTGAGAGTTTTGAGCCTAAGACACAGTATCCAGTCACAGCAGTACATCTGAGAAGAGGAAAAGATGGAATACAAATGACACAATGATGAGGATTCAAAGTTTCATATCTGACATTTCACAAGAATTAAAAAAGCTGAACAGGAAGCAACACAGTTTGGACTTTAGTCTGATTCCTCGTGGACCTTTCAGATACTTAGTGCTGTGAGATGAAATGTAGAGTTGCAGATTAAAGTGTAATGTAAGTGTAAAAACCCTCCAGAATCCGTGTTGTGTTTGAATGTAAGATGCTGCCTCAGAGAGGTCAGCTGTTTCAGACGAGAGCTTGTTTAAAAACATGGACACACAACTTGTTGTTCAGCAGGACAGAGTTGGACCTGCTCCCACAGTCTTCAGGCCATTAACAAAAACAATAACAATAATAATATTGATAATAAAAAGGTCCCACAGCTTGGGATACCTGAAGTCTCATTTATGAAAAGTTTTCTTTTCTTTTTTGACTTTCAAACATAATCCAGCTTTCTGATCAACATTCACTTCTGGCAAAACGACTGCCTCTACATTTATCTGGATTACTCTGCTAAAACTGACTCTTCCACTGACACTGGCTTCCACTCTGACCTCATTACCATATTTTAAGCAGATCTTTTTAAAGTGACATCTGGTAGAAGATCAAACGTTTTCATAAATGCAGCCCTCAGTACGACTCAGCATCACAGCGAGAGAGGCACCTAAGCAGACCTCTGGGTGTAGAAGAGAATGTAGGCCTGAGTGTTGCACACCTCCTCCACACTGCAAACCTTCATCTCAGAATCATTACAGTGAACCCAGAAACCTGAGGACGACAGGACCAGAATCATGTTCAAGCTAGTAAGAAATCCCAGGTGGTTAAAGGCTGATGTGAGGGTGCGGCGTGTTCCTCACCTCCTTCTGTGTTGTAGCAGTATGCAGTGTAGTGCCCTGAGCCAAAGCCTTTACCATGATGCATAACCACAGCAGACAGATCGTAGGTGTAGCCTCCTCTGTGGACGGACTGACCCGAGTCTGTGCAGCAGTACGGTTTGATGTTCAGAACCTGGTCAAAGGCCACGTGGACGCCGATTTTCTCCCTGTGGTTCCGGCCTGACCATCTGCTGAACAACATGGGCTTGTTGGTTAGTGTTACAAAAGCAAAACGCTGTACTTGAGCATCTTGATTTCAGCGACAGAAAGTCAAAATAAATCCACAGTGAGTTGTTTTAGAATCAGAAACGTGCCTGAAACGTTTGAGGTGCAGCCGAAGAACCTGAGGTAAACGGTAGATCAGAAGCTGCTTACATGCTTCTGACAGAACTAAGGGTTTGTGGGATGATTTTCTTCTTCTTTCTGAAACAAAGAAAAAAACAGCAGATGGCAAATGAATTCACAGAAGAAAAAGAAGATACATGACTCATGAACGTCTTCACTTTAGGAGAGGTGGCATACTTTCTTAAAATGAACGAGGCTTTGAAAAACACTTCAAACTGCTCCAATAGCTTTGATAAAAAGTGTCAGACTTGTTGAATTAAAACCACAGTTTTCCCTGTCGACTCAGTCAAGAGAATTCTTACTGGATCACAGCAAAATTCTTAAGAAGAACTGAGATTGTAACATGTTTTTCCATCTCCAGCTGGATCAAGTTTGATCTTCAATTACAGGTCTGACTTTCAGTAATAAAGAAAATATGATTAAACAATACCTGCTCATCGGGAGAGCTGGTGCCCATCTCCATATACTGGCCTATTTAGATCCAACTTTGCCTTTTTAAAAAGTAGTTCTTGCAAATATAATAAGTTTTCTAGAGTCTACTAAAATCTTTTTTAAGCTCTTGAAGAACCGCAAAACACTCACAAATTTTAAAGGATAAATCTTCAAATCTGTTTTATTTTACCATTTGCTATCAACATTTTTATAGAAAAACCAGTTTTGATGTATTGAGGCTTGAAAAGTAAAAACACATATGTTTGATCAGGTCTGAATGGATTAAAGACTAAACAAACAAACAAACAAACAAACAAACAACTAGGATAAACAGTTACAATTCTGAGAGCGAGGCAGAGCTTCGCTCATGGAACCAGCTGTCATTATCAATCTGAGGCAAACACACTGTGCATTATTAAGAATAAGCTTCAAACATTCTGACAGTCTTAAAGTTAGTGCTAGCTATAGTGATCCTGATCCATCCCTTTAGTTTTGCTGTTATAGTGTCAGACTGCTGGAGGACATGTTGACCACATTCTTTTGCTTTAGTCTCTTTACTCTCAATGTTTGTATTTATTATGTTTAAAGCTATTAACTTAAACTTCCATAGAATGACGAGTGGCCCAACCTTCCTGTGTTTGTGTCTCTTTCCTCTCAGACCCCTGGGGGGTCGAGGTAGAAGACCCTTCATACTGAACTCAGTTCTGTTGGATGTTCTTCCTGTTAGAATGGAGTCGTTCCTTTCCACTGTCTCCCTGTGCTGCTCAGGATGGAGGATTGTGTTGAACTGATGATTCAACCCAAACAGTTGGTTCTTTAGACAAAAGATGTTTTACTAATTAACTTACAGCCTCTGATTATTATTTACAATCAGCTGAAATATTTTCATAAAACTAACTTTGAATCAGTAGTGTTGATGTGAATTGGCCTTGATGTTTCTGTAAAGTGACTTACAATGACTTTTGTTCTGACCTGGCTCTAAATAAATAAAAATGTTTTGAATTGAACTGTCTGGTAACATGTTGACATTTTTTACTGACTGTTGCAGTGGTTACAGGCGTAGATGTTGCCTTCAAGAGCCTCCATCTCTGTAAACTTGGTCAGCATCTCCACGAGGGAACAGCTACGCTGGTAAGCCGTTGAGCTTGAGCCTTTGCTTGTACTGTGATACCGCTCTGGAAACTCCAGAGATAAATCCCAGAATGGCTCTACTGTGTTGGACTTGTGCTTACAGGACAAACACGTCACCTAAGAAACAAAGAATAAACAGATCATGATTATAGAATTTAGAATTCAATGGGATTGGCAAAATTTTATGGATATGAAAAAACAAGTGGAAAAAAAATCACATGGAAAATCCTTTTGGGAACATGCCATTAATCTAATTATTTTATAAAGTCTAACAGCAGGGTGGAGAAACAATCTTCCCACACTGACAGGAAATATGGAAAAACAGAATAAATGTTATGCAGCAGAAGTTTGACCTGACTGCAGCTGAAAGGACTGAGCTATTAAATCCTTTCTTCTAATATCTACACTTCAAATGAACCATGTCCGTCCATCTCTAAAAAAATCCATATTAGAAGCCGATGATACCACTAAACACATTAAGAACCACTGATTATGGGATCACGTTAAAGTGATAGTTCAGATCTTCTGAAGTGAAGTTCTGTGTCTTCACTGTTGTAGAAGCTCTTTGAACAACCTCCGTTTGGAGAAACAGATGAATTGTGATCAGATTGATGAGTTAATAGCTAGTCTGAGTGGGGCCAAGACTAAAGTAGATCGATGCCAATTAAAAGCAGCTAACCTTTACACTGATGTCAACTTCATACCTCAGTTATATACACAGAATGCTATGGTTATTAGCATTGCTAACAGCAGCAGCAGCTAGCTGTAGCACTTTTAGTGCAGCATGGGGAACTTCGAAGACAAAATTGCTGGAATAACTGTGTAACGTTAGAATGACAGCAGAATAAAGGCTTAGAAAATAGTGTTTACATTAACTTGTATGAAATGTTTGAGATTAGCATTGTTCTAAGAAATCAGAAATCCAAGTTGCACTAAGCAGATTAGCTGTTAGCTTGTCAATTCAATCAGATTTTATCTCAACCTCTTCAAATTATGTTATTCAAAGAGCTATCCACAACAGATAAGTAAAAATTGGTGAAAACATTTCCTCATAAACTATTTCCAAAAATCTGAACTGACCCTTTAAGTCTTCATTGAAAGGAAAAAAACAGGATCAGGAAGATTTTTGTTGTTTTTAGTTTACAATAAGCTCCCTCAGACAAAAGACTTCACAAGAGAAATCTAAGAAAAGGAACATCATAAGAGCTGCACGGTTGCTACTGGATATTGTGACATGATTAGGCTAGAAAATCCATCACATGACTGATGCACTAACCTGGCTGAGGAGCTGCCCATGAAAGATGGTGTTAAGAACCTTTAACACTTGCTTGGACAGTTTTCTCTTTGTGATGGGGATAACTATCCTCCTTTTGGACCCCTCTGTGTCCAGTTCCTGTTGCACCTTGTCCAGTAGCTCACACAGGAACTCCTGGGCGTCTTGCTGGTCGTAACCACGGAAAGCTGGAATGAGGTTCCACACGGAGTGCAGCATGGCGAAGGGAGAGACCAAAGACCACCGGCCTGACCACATGACCCTGAAAAGTGTATGTAACTCATGGCACAGAGACATTTGCTGGCGAGTGGAGCAGCGAGGCTCCTTGGGTTGGACCAACTCTGCGGCCTGTGAGGAAGGCAGGACACTTTCTTTTTTATCCACAGGTAAATTCCAACAGCCCTCCTTTCCCATACGCCCCAGAGGAAACTCCGACAGTGGTGTGTTTCCACTGACAACCCCCCCTGTTATGCCTTTCACCGCCTGGGAGTGATTGGTCTTGGCCAGCAGCTCCTCAGTCTCACACAGGTCCAAAGTGAGAAAACACTCCCTGAATTTCTGCAAGTGGCTCAGCACTTGCAATATTGAGTTCATGTAGCACGTGTTCCCCAAGTTGCGCAGACCAGTGACACCTGGAGCGAGTCTCCTCCGTGTTACAGCATGCGTGGAGTAGTATCTCCTCAGTTTAGCAGCTCTGCCGTTCTGAGGAACCTTGCGGGGCAGGGCGAGAATTGAAGGCTTCTTAGACGGAGGAGGAGGTAGGCGTACAGGTGGGTCACGAAATTTGCGAGGAATGAGAGTGATGGTTGAACGTGGCGCCTGAGTAAGAAGCCTGGCACTCTTTCTGGGAGGAACGTTGACGAGTTCTTCCATGAGCCTCCTTTTCACCTCCTTCTTCTGTCTCCTAGCTTCCTCAAGTTTCTCTTTGCGCTGATTCTGAAGCTCCTGATGTTTGCTGATCCACATCTGAAGCATCTTCCTCAAGAGCGCTTTCCTCCTGTGGCGCGAGGCCAGCTGCATGGTAGGCTGCAGCCCGCCTTCCACAACCCGGGGGGTGCAATCCCCCCCAGTCGAAGAGCGCAGTGAACGCCTACCAGGGCTGCGAACTGTGGAGAGCGCCCCTCTGAGGAGTTTGAGGTCTCCCTCTGCATTGTCATTGAGTACATAGTCTCCACAGGCAAAGCAGAAGACATCCAGCTCCCTCACCTCCATAGCCAGTGGATGCTGGGACTCCTGAAAGTGTTTGAGCGAGTGCTCCTCCATGAATCGTCCACAGGCCACATGCGAGCACTTGAGACAGGCCCACACTGAATCCGTGGTGCTGCATTCCACACAGTGCCATTTCTGTGGATTGAGAATGGAATGGTCCTGGCTCAGACGAAGGCGTCCTACGTGCTTACAGCGGTCCATCTCTCCACATACACATGTGGCCTCAGTGAAAGGACACACGTCCTGCAGCTGAGCAGCAACTCATTCTGAAGGTAAGAGTTAGAAAAATAAAAATTAGGATCTAGAGATCTATTTAAAAAATCCCTCTGAATTATCCAAATGAATGAACATGAGCACATTATGCTGCAGAAGAGAGAATAAAAAGGTATACTGACTGTAAAGGTACTTAGTTTGATCGGGTTTAGGACAAAACATCACATCATCTGTGGAAATGAACTCAGCAGCAACACTCAGCTTGACCACCTTGGCCCACGGTCACCAACAGGATGAGTCTGAGAGACAAGAATTCATTTCATATAAGTAGTTCAGGCATTTGTTTTTACTTATTTATAGAATTTATTCAATTAGGAAATGCCAAGATTAAAAATTTACAGAAGGGTCCTGACCAAAGATGTCAGCACAGAAGGTCAGTGAAGCCGAAGACTGTTTTATCAATTAAATAATGAGACAATGAGGTCTAATTTGTCCATATGACTATATGGGGCAGCTGTGGCCCAGTGGTTAGAGTGGTCACCCTCCAATCAGAAAGTTGGGGGATCGATCCCCCACCACCACATGCCAAAGTGTCCTTGGGCAAGTCACCGAACCCCATGTAGCCCCCAGATTTGCATATCGGGTGTATGAGTGTTAGCCCCTCCCTTCTTCCCCCGATTAACAAATCGGGTTGTGTGAATGGGTAAATGTAAAAAACTAGTGTTAAAGTGCTTTGAGTGGTCTGAATGACTGAAAAAGTGTTATACAGGACATATATATTATTCATGGGTTGGATGAATGCTATCAAGTATGTTTACACCAAAATTGTACTTTTTATTTTTTATTAATGTGACATTATGTTTCTACACCTGCAGATTTTCTCAGAAGTTTCTTGTATAGCTTCAAAAAAAAAAGGTTCAAAAAAGATCTATGGCACTAACTAAACCAAGAAACAGACAGAACAATCCAAACATGAAAACGTGTGTAGCAGAACGTGGCCTTTCCTTCAGTACTTATCTGTTAACCATCTAAATATCTTTCACATGTATCCACCATTCAGCAGGAATAATCTAAATACAGAACTGTGTTTATTTAGAACTGGTGGTCCAAATACTTCTGCATGTCTTTGTGAGTCATTTCATTATTTTTTCACTAAAGTTATATACAGAGATATTGACAGGATTGAAGAACCTGTTTGAGTTAAGTGGAACCAGCTCCGTTTATATATATATATATAATTATTGTTTCCATCCTTGTGTAAATCCTTCACCAGCTCTCAGGCTGGAGCAACTGGTTTCTTTTTGGTTGCAGATCCGGAGCCTTGCTATGCTGTGCTCCTGCCGCCGCGTGTTAACAGTCTTCTGCAAATCGGAATGATTGAAGCACATATTGAGTTTTTATACCATGTATACCCTGTCTGTTAAAGGGTGTAGTACATCTCAGACAGACTGGCTTCTAACGCCATGCTAAGCTACCCCACCATCACCATGTTCAGCCAGAACAAAGAACACAGAGCCCACTCTCTCCAGGAACCTCCAACAACTTTGTTGGTTTGAGGCAGCCCAGCTAACCGTTAGCTACAGCGGCTTTGCTCGGGGGTTAGCGCTGCTTTAGCTCTTCACTGTGTCCAACCAAAACGCACTTTAACACGTTCTGTTTGCTTGGCTCGAAATACATATTGTTAGTTAATAGCTTCGCAATAACTTGTATTAGCTACAATGCTAACCCTTTTGCCCGAGACAATCGAAGTTAACCCAATGCTTGTTGTGGTTCGCTAACTAACGGCTTAGCTCGCGAACGAACTGCGCTGTTAACCCTAAAAAACTCCCCGGTGACATTCACCGCACAGACCGGGTTACGGAAACGCATCTGCAATTTAAACGGGGCTTCAACTACGCTTAGCACCGCGTATAATATGAGAAAAGCGGGGTAATGTTACCATCGCCAACATTCATCCATCCGGTACACTCTCAGTGCTGCGGCTTGTTGTCCTCCGCACAGATTGAACAACCCAACTCTATCCGAGCTCAGACTCCGATGCTCTGATTGGACCAAGCTTGAGCATCAGCCGCGCTCTGATTGGATCAGGTCTGAGTGGCAGCAGGGCTCTCATTGGCTAACCGGCTGAACAACAGGCAGCATGAAGGACCGTCCATCCGTCCACCCACGGGGCCACACATGGAACAACAACCGAGACCAGATCGAGAACCGGGACGAAGGGGACAAATGCCCGAAAACGCGTCGAAAATGTGTCGTGGTTTCTTACAAAATCAGTCAATCAATCAATGAATCTATCTATGTATCTGTCTGTCTATATAAATATATGGTTTATTTACATGCATGGGCCCTGAGTTTGCAATAAAGTGTAGCTACATCTTTTAAAAATATTTTATGTTTAGTCTTTTAACTTGAGAGAAAAAATTACAAAATATTCAAAACAAACCTATTTATTTCTGCTTTATTTTTCTTATTCCTGGATGTTTATATCTTAAAATCTGTTGTTTGTGTGCCAACAAAAGCCTTGAACACTCACTTTTACATTCATACAAAATAAAAATGAATGAAATATATTCTGGAAAGTTGTACAACTACACCTATTGTCACACAAATAAAAAACGTGAACATTCTTTTTTCAGTCAATATATGCAAAATTAATTAAAAGTTATGTTTATTTTTACTTTAAAAAGGTATCCTCTTTTAATTAGTTGAAAAAATCTCACATTTTTACTTTTAACATACAGGTTTACACATCACCTGACAGAAACTTCAGTAGCTTAAGCAATAAATAAATGCTTAAATATATGCCAGTTAAATTGTGACATGCACATGCATGTTAAAACTTTAAAATAAATATGATAATAAAAATAGAGCCTGATTTTTTTTATGCTTTAATGAAAAATGTAAAAAATATACAAATCTGAAATTGCTAAAAATTAAATCTAAACATGCAGATCCATGGGACCAGAGTTACCACAACAAAAACTCTGAGATAATGGTTGTATTTCTGACTCAGCGCACATTGCTTCCTGTGATTTGTAGTTTCCGTAGCTTGTTGAACAGCTCCAGGTACTGAGTCATGGTGTCCACACTGTCTGCTGGTACAAAAAAACCCTCAGGTTTGGCAACAAACACAGTTGGAAGTTCAGGGACGTTGTTGCCAAGAAAAGACTGCATGAACTCCTTCATGAGGTTCCAGCAGTCCCCTGGAACCACACAGGGACAGTATTCTACCTGAGGGAAACACCAAGAGTTAATCTAAGGAAATAGGCCCCACAACTTAAAAACAATAATAAAAAATGCTTGTTCACACCTCCACTGATATCCCCCTGACACTGGAGCTCATTGCTACTGTGCCGACTTTGATCAAGAAGTCACAGTAGCGATATCGCGAACCACGACACTCCACCTTGTGTCCCTTGGCGTTCTGGAAATGACTTTTTAGCTTTACCATGAGGACATCAAAGTTTGTGTCTGCTATCAGACAGGGTCCTCCTTCGAACAGAGCCAGGCAGCTCAGAGGAAATTCGGAGTTGTGCATCACGTATAGGAGCTTGGAGGGCTGAGCTGCAACAGACACAAGACTATAATTATGAAAGACGTTACAGTAAGAGATGAGGTGTTTGCATTCAGCTTGTGATACAACTCAACATTTACGCAGTGCACAAGTTTTGTATTTTAATCTGTTACAACGATGGTGTATAAATGACATTTAAAGTTAAAACCCATTTCCATGATATTTATTGAAACTGTCTGAGAAACATCAGCAACAGCATTTATAGAAAGTTCTGCTGACTTAGATCATGACTTACTGTTTTATTGTTAGAGGATCATTGACCCAAAACTGGAAAAGAAACTACTGGAAATACCAAATTTAAAGTTTACAAATCACAGACTGAGTATGACTTAGACAGACTCCTTGATATAAATTAAAAACCCATTAAACATTTAAGACTCAAAGTCTAATTTTAAAAACTCTGAACAGCTAAAAGACTAAAGGTATACGAACATTGATTTATTTTAATGAATAAAATATTTATCACAGAGCTTAATTTAGCCTGTTTCATGTTGTGGAACGTCCTTTTAAGTAAGTAAAGTTTATTTCTAAAAGTGCCTTTCACAGATACAAAATCACAAGGCGCTGTACAAAGATCAACAACAAAAGCACTCGGAGAACGCAGACCTCGGCCAAGCAGCACTTGGACATAATGTAGAAAGTACTATGTCTGTATACTTAAAAAAATTCTGGACCCAGACAGTAATCTGGATCACCCCCAAAATCTAATCGGTTGTTCATTGTGTCATTTCTGACCATTCCTGAAAATATAATCAAAATCCATCCATAAGTTATCCTGCTAAGACAGACAAACAAACAAACCCAGATGAAAATATCACCTCTCTGGTGGAGGTAATAAAATACAATATATGATAATAAAAAAATAAAACAACCCATCAACAAAGGCTTTCTTGAAAAATAATGTCTTCAGTCCCTTTTTAAAATATTTTTTACATTTCTTATCCCAGGGGAATGTTGTTACAGAGGAAATGTGACTCACAAAAATGGGTCTGCATAACAAACTTATTCTTATATAACAATTTAGTGTCAGAAAAGTTTCTAACACACTTGAGGAGTATCTACAGTGATGGGCAAAACCTTTAGGCAATGGAAAAAATCTAAATGAAATCAATATTTGGTATGAGCAGCCTGTAACTTTAGAACAGCATCAATTCTTCACATGCCGTCACTACATGGAGACATATCTACAAATCTTCTGTGGCCTTCTGTCTCTTCACGTTCTCTCAATATAATCAATGTTGAGGTTAGGTCTGTTTAAAGGAAACATATCGATGATTATATCACTCTACAGCTTTTCAGTTACCTAACAACATTCTGCTAAAGCAGAACTACAGCAATATTTACATGGTGGTCTCATCAGAACAGCTGGAGCCCAGAAAATCCCTGACTTTGTGCAACCAACACTGTATTGAAGGAAACTGGTGTTCACAGCACATATTGATGTGATTCACATTTTTCAAATGATATAAAAATAAACAATTAAAACTTATACTTGTAAAATCATTCTTAACATGCAGCATTTTGTCATACCTGTATAAAACATTTGCACAGACAAAATTGTAACAATAGAAACAAATAAATAGACTAAAATACATTTTTAATTCACAATCCCTTTGAGTGAAACTTCAACGTTTGAATCAGCACAAATCAAACAGCAACTTCTATTCTACCCTAATCTAAAAAATCTTCCCACAAAGCATGATCAGATAGAAATTTGCTATTGTTTTCTAAAGGTTTTTAAATACCTCCAGCATTTCCAGTGGACTGATATGTTTCACAGTCTACACAGAAGCTGCCCTGTTTCACAGCTCCTAGCTGCTCCAGCTTCTTGTGCAGGATGTCCACTGTCTGCTGCACACTCTTCCCCTCCGCCACCGGCACCTGACACACACTGTGTGACACAAAGCACATTATTAGATAGAAAACATAAGTGGGAAAAACATGATAGAAGCTGCGGGCGTTAAACAGCGGTGCAGAGCGAAAAATACACATACATAAAACGCAATAATATACAGTTTTAAACACTCACAAATTTAAAAAGTATCTATAAAACGTAAATAAGTAACCCTACCAAGTAACCCCCATTGATTTATTTTGTCTTCGCCTGCGATACGATTTTTTTACTTTTAAGTACATCCGGGTTACAAACTGAACTTCCGGTATAGCTAAATTAACTTTTGATTTAATTTTTTTACTTGGCAGGGTGAAAACATAGTGAACATTTTTCGTATAAGAACATAACTATCATATCAAACATATCATAGTTTTTTTTTACTTTATTCGGGGATAAAACCGGATGATGCGTGGGCATTTCGTCACATCCTGCGATTTGCACGTGCTAAAAACAGACTGTTTACAGTATTCTGAAAGTGTGCACACAGTGTAGATCACTAATGTAACATATATTATTACGGTAGCTTGAGTTACACTGCAGTGATGCCGAAAGTGAAAAGATCTAAAGGTGGTGGAGGAGAGAAGAGTGGCGGAGGAACAGCGGTGCCCTTGGCCGACCAGATACTACAGGCAGACACGATACGAGCCCGAGGCCGGGTGAAGCCCCGAGACGTCCGGACCGAAAACGAGGACACGTACGTGGACGAGCGTCTGTCAAGGAAAATCCTACAACAGGCCAGAATACAACAAGAAGAGCTACAGACTGAGTATGGCTTGACACCCGAGAAGAAGAAGGCTCCGGTCACTGTTCTGGGTAATGACGGAGGGTTCAAATTGTCAGTTATTTGAATGAAGTCTGGTGTGGGAGCCTACCTAGAAACGAACGAAACAGTACTTCACCGTGTTTGTCCAGCTTGTTGATTTTTACAATAAGACACAACTGACTGAAATGTTCATATTCAGTTAATTTTTCTCCAACTGGACAATATTTCTGAAATGCACATGTTGAATTTACTTTACTGGAGAAACCCTGTTACTATGATTGATCTTGTCAGGATAGTTTACATCAAGTAAAACTCTATGATGTACAGCAAAGCTGTTAATTTGGGTCTGTGTAATCTTGTATTTTTGTCTCATGATCACATTTTAGGCCCTGTGTCTCAGGATGCCGACTCAGATGAGGAATGGCCGTCCCTTGGAGAAGCAGGCATGGGGGATGGCGATACAGCATGTGACACTGAAATTATTGTAGACCCTGATGATGAGAAGGCCATTGAGATGTTTATGAATAAAAACCCTCCAATGAGGCAAGATGGAGCATTACTCAGTCTTAAATCTTGTGGAAGTTTATTTAACTTACTGAATGATTGTGTTCATCTGTGTTTTCTCCTTGTGATCATTGCAGACGGACATTAGCTGACATCATCATGGAGAAGATCACAGAGAAGCAGACTGAGGTTGGAACAGTGATGTCCGAGGTTTCAGGGTGTCCAGAGCCCCAGCTGGACCCAAGAGTAGTCGAGGTGTACCGGGGTGTCGGGAAGGTGAGTCATGTTTAAATACAGATTCTGGCTTGTACTCATCAGTTAGAAAATATAAACACTTAGTGATGATGACGAGTGAAAAGACCCCAGCAACACAAGAACATGTACTTCTGAACCATCAGCCTTTGTCTTTGTTATAGTTGTAGTTGGCTGTTTCATGTTTTTCTCTGCTTTTTCTTCAGGTTTTGTCAAAGTATCGCAGCGGTAAACTTCCAAAGGCTTTTAAAATAATCCCAGCACTGTCAAACTGGGAGCAGGTTCTGTATTTGACTGAGCCTGAATCCTGGACTGCAGCTGCCATGTACCAAGCAACACGGTGATTTCTCTTTTTGTGTAATTTGATTCAGAGTTACTTCTATTACTTTAACGCAGAACTGTTATGAGTTTCATTTATTTAATTTTTCATGTTTTCTGGTCTAGAATCTTCTCCTCCAATCTGAAAGAGCGAATGGCTCAGAGGTTTTATAACTTGGTGCTTCTGCCTCGAGTGCGGGATGACATCACAGAGTACAAGCGATTAAACTTCCATCTCTACGGTGCCCTGAAGAAAGCCTTGTTCAAACCAGGAGCATGGTTTAAAGGTGGGACTTCAATCTTACAACAACACATGATTTTTGTTGAATTAAATATTATATATAGTGTGTGAGTGACCAGTGGAACAAGAGTAATAAATCAAAACATTGCTGCTGGAATTTAATTTTATCCTTCTCAGCAGCAGCACAGCAGGTGCTCTCCATGTCCAAAATGTGTGTAAGCCAGGTTCTTAGTCAACTTAAAGTTGCGCACATTTTTCTGCTACGTTTATTATAAATCCCAAAGTTTGCGTGGAAAGTTGCTTACGCAGTTTTCCGACCCCGCTTTGTGCATAAGCAAGCTTTATAAATGAGACCCCTGGTGATTTATTTTTGTACTTAATGATCATCTTTGTCATGTTTGCTGTGGAGGAAGGTCAATTATAACCGCTCAGGAGTTTTAGAAAAGTTTGACTGAACTTTTAAATAATAAAACTGAAAATTTAAAGTATACTGAAGACGCTTTACTTTCCAAAACAGATGACTCTTTGCAGGATCCTTAAATAATTCATCTTATAAATCTTTGCTATGGTACATTTAATGTCCCGGTCAGCTCCCTCTGCTTACAGTTTGTGTTTTTTGTGCTTTATTTTAAGAATATTTTACATTACTTTTCACAGTTATCTTGATGATTTCTGTACAATTGAAGTGCAAGAATATTTTCATTTAAATCCATTGTAATAGTCTTGCAGATCTAAAAGCAGATTAATGAGGATAAAACTGAAGTGATTATTTACATGCAGCATCTTTCATATAGCTCTAAGTCGCCTTGAGCATGTCATAAACAGCTATAGAACCAGTTTGGGAGTGATTATTTGATTTTAATTTTATATAGTTCAGTAGTAAATACATGTTTTTAAATGAGGCTTTTATGAAGTTGAAAAGTTGTTTATTACATATTTATTTTAAAAGGCTATGATGCCCAGAAGAGGTCAGGTATGGAAATAAAATTTGGTGTATTAAAAAGTTGTTCCCTCAGTTTAATGAACCGTGTCAGGGATCACCCAAACAGTCACAATGTCCTTTAATAAATAAGTGGATTATAATCAATTAATTTTTTTTTTCATTATAATTCAAACTCCCCTAAAAATTATCAATAAAAAATAAAAAAGTTAAAGCTTTCAAAGGGTTTGTGTTCCGTGTCCATCAGAACACTTTAACTACATGCTCCATGTTTGGTTTAACCAGATAATGTTTAGTTACATTTTCACTAACATCCAGTTTCTTCTGACCTTTAGAGAATAAAAGTGGGGGAAGTAAATGAATGAGAGGATTTTGCAGCTTGTTAGCAGAAATATCAGGCTCCCTGGGATCTGACACAGTTGTCATCTTTGTGCTAGATTTATAAATTTCATTGTGAGCTTGCAGTTTGAGGATTAGCTGCAGTCTATTAGGGGAGTGAAACCACAAGTTCTGGCTGCATAACAACTGAACTAAATGGGCTCAAATCTTCTTTCATATATCCAGAAATGTTCAAAGTTATTTTTATCCCCTTTTCTTGTTGGTCCATTTGTTTATATTTGCTGCAGCTTAAAAGGATTTCTATTCCCAAATAACCCATGACCTCATTTTAAGAAAAAAAATAAAATATGAGTTTAGACACTAGAGGGCAGTGTTGTTCTCAAATACATTGCAATGTGAGCCACGTTCAGTGATAGTATTTTTCCATCCACTCTCTCTCATCATTAGGTAATTATACAGAAAAACACCTATTTTTATAATAAGCATCAGTTTTAATTAGGTTTGATCACGTGACGTATCTGCTCCAGAATTAACTGCTCTTAATTCTTTAATAATTGAACAAAATCTTTACTGAGTTTTTCCTACAAGTATCAACGACTACCTCTGAAATATTTTTGTTTCTGAAATGATACTTTCACACACTTGATGAGAAAATATTTTAATAGATCCTTCTTTGTGAAACAAAACAAGTGTCAGTTTTCAAAAATTTTGAAGTAATGACTTAAAATCTCGGACTAATTTGACGTACAAATTAAATTCTAATGTCGGAGGTTCTGAATTTCACATGTAAAGGTTATAGTGCATCTTAGCAGAATATCCCTAATTTTTAGTGTGAAGTGTAAAGAGCTTGTAATTAAGTTAAACCGCAGGGTGTGGATGGATGTGTTCAAGCTGTTGGAACTTTGACTGATTTGCAGAACAAGTTCTCCAACACAGAGTCATTTGAAAGAACATTTGCACTCTAAACAACCGCAGCTTGTGCTGCAGAAAATTTGCTTACATTTCCCAGCTTTGAACTCTACCCAGGGCTGCGCGGTGGATCAGCTGGTTAGCACTGAGTGAGTGTATGTGGATGTTTGAGGCCCTGTGATGGACTGGTGACCTGTCCAGGTTGTTCCTGCCTGACCAGCCGCCTCGTTACCCTGATCAGGAACAAGCGAGATGGATGTGATGGATGACTGGAACACACGGACAGACACTGTAGTTTTGTCTTGTATTTAAATTATGAAATGTAACCTGATTAAAATTTATTTGACTTAAATTACAAAAGACTAAAAAAAAACAACTACCAGAAAATAATCACAGTGTTTGTTACATATTAAAATGAATTAATTCAAATGAATGTTTAACCATGTTATCTTTATGTTTCCTTTTTACTAGCTGCTACAATAAGTTCTTCTCTCAGCCTCTGTGGGATTAAAAATAAACAATCCATTGCTGGTGTTTTGGTTTGTCACGTTCCTTTTATTTTTCCGTTTGAGGCTCATGTTTGGAAAACACCTATTATTCCCACCTTTGGTGCCGTCATTACGCCCTTTACATTCATTAAACCTGCAGCTCTGATTACAGCATCCTCCGTTGTTGTTGGTGTCACGCGTAAATGATTGTGCTTTCAGTAGTTTACATGTTGCGTACGCACGGAGTTCCGGTGGCAGCGTGAGTGTAAATAACAAAGGAACGGGGTTCTGATGGCCCAGTTCCTTTGACTTTCAGAGTCCTTTTTGAAAACACCTAATATTGTTACTGGTGTATTTAAGCTGGATTCTAATACTTTATTCTTTGATTGAACCAGGTATTCTGATTCCTTTATGTGAGTCTGGAACGTGCACTCTGAGGGAAGCCATCATCATCGGGAGCATACTCACAAAGTGCTCCATCCCCGTGCTGCATTCCAGGTAAGACCTCATCACGCGCCTCCGCTCACATCTTCATGTTTGAAAACGCTGCTGCTGTGCGTCCAAGTTAAAGTAACTCTGATGTTCTACAACTAGTTCCCTCTTTCGTTTCCTTTCAGTGCTGCGATGCTTAAGTTGGCAGAGATGGAGTATAACGGCGCCAACAGCATTTTCCTGCGCCTCTTGCTCGACAAGAAGTACGCCCTGCCTTTCCGTGTCCTAGATGCCTTGGTGGCCCACTTCCTGTCTTTCCGCAGTGAAAAGCGTGTTCTTCCTGTGCTGTGGCATCAGAGTCTACTCACCCTGGCCCAGCGCTACAAGGCTGATCTGGCCTCCGAACAGAAGGCTGCACTGCTGGAGCTTCTCAAGATACAAACGCACCCTCAGATCTCAGCAGAGATTCGCAGAGAGCTACAAAACTCTGAGTCGAGGGATGCTGAGATCGGGCTCCCTGTTACAGTTGAAATGAACTGATTTGGTCTTTAGATGAAGTGTATCATCCTTTTTATTCACTGAAATAATCCTTCTTACAGTCACGTAAGGAGGATTTTAAAAATCCCAGGGCCTTCTGTGATGTCTGAGAGCTGCTTCTCCTGCCTGGACTTGTTTGTACACATTACATTCTCATCATCAGTGATGTAGCTGTAATTTCGTAACACAAGTTTGAGCCTGGGAACACAAACACTTGTTGTGTACTTTTGGTTAAGAGTTGTCACTCTGAAGCAGAAATTCAGATTAAAAACCGAATGAATCTGAATAATTTGGTCAGTGATTTTCATAAACTGTTAATCAGAAACACGAGTCAGTCTAAGGAACTTCCAGGGAGTTTAACTAAAACTAACAGGCGCATGTTTGGAAAATAGGATTAAATGATACTTTTACAATCTTTAATATTTTAGATTTTTTTGCTCATTGTTGGAATAAAGTAAAGTAATTTGAAATATTAGGTAAAAACTGCTATTACATATTGCTTAGAGTGGGTGGATTACCATCAGGTAGATGCACAAAGAACTGTGATGAGTGAACGGAGGGATGGATGAACAAAAATGGGATTTACAAAAACTGCAAATTGTAACAATATATTGTACAATTTTAAGCTCTTAAATTTGGTTCAATTTAATAAATTTAATCTCAGAGACTGATTTACAAACTGAGACATATACAATAAGCAACCAGGCCTTTTAAAAAGGAGGCAACACAAAGAAAATTAAATCCATTCATCCACCTTCTGCTTATCTGATGTCGGGTCGCGGGGCAACAGGTTCAGGAGAGAAACCCACATCCCCTCCTACCAGAGACACTCTCCAGTTCCTCCTGAGGGATCACCAGACGGTCACAGGACAGGGAGGATTTATAATCCCTCCAGAAGGTTCTGGGTCTCATTCCAATGAGATTTGTCTGGAAAACTTCCATGTGGAGGCAACCAGGATGCATCCTAATCATCTCAGCTGACTCCTTCAAGCTCCTGCCAGATAAGTCGGTCCACTTTACGGAGGAAGATCATTTCAGCTGCTTGTATCTGGGATCTTGTTCTCTCAGGATCCAGATCTCAGGACCAGGTGAGAGTTGGAACAGACCAGTAAATCGAGAGCTTTATCTTCCAGCTCAGTTCCTTCTTCACTACAACAGACTGAAGCAGCTCCCTCATCACTGAAGCCCCGATCCATCAGATCATCTCCTGCTCCATCCTGCATCATTCAGAAACAAGACTCACTGCCAACCTGAAGGGAACGTTCCACCTTCTTCCAGTGGAGAACCAAGACCTTTGATTTTGAGAACATTTTTTCTTAAAGATCTAAACTGATGGAACTAAGTAGTAACAGGATACAGTGTAAAATCTCAGGAATAATTTATCAAAGACAAAGAATCAAACAAACTACAAAGTTATGAAACAGAATTTAGCATTTTTTTCTATTTAAGCAGCTAGAACCAGAAAATTTGTGTAAATCCCAGTAAAACCGATTAAGTTAAAGTTTTAGTACTTATATTTTTTAATCATCTATGCCTGTATATTTTAACAATATGTCAATAAAGTAAACCCGAGTTAAGACTATGACGTTTTGTTTGGGTGTGGTCGCAGGTGCTGTCGTCATAATAACTAACGTTTCTGAACAAAGTGGTTGCCGTGGCAACGGGCCTCTTTTCAAAGCTAGCTAGCGTTAGCAGCGCTACAAAAACTGGCTAATGTTAAAATATTAGTAAAGAAAATCTTTCTGCTTCTGACTTTGTGAATCAGAGTGACGTCATGATGAACAGCTTCAACGTTTCGGAGAAACAAGCTGCCGGTGTGGCGGAGCTGGGTGTGGTGGTCCGGGCGGGTACCGACCCCAACCTGACCTGTGACCCCCGAGTCCTGCACAACCTGCGGTTTCAGGAGGAGAGCAGCCGGGCGTCTCCTTCCGCCATCAGCAGAGTGCAGACAGACATCCAGCCGCACATGAGGAACTTACTTACAACGTGGATGTTCCAGGTTTGCAAATCAAAGTTTCCCAGATGTCGCTTTTAAAGAGGAAATAAATAAACTGGACCAATGGCTGTGTGACAGGTGTGTGAGGAGCAGCTGTGTGAAGAGGAGGTGTTCCCACAGGCCGTGCATTATCTGGATCGTTACCTGAGTCGTTTTTCCATAGAAAAATCAAGTCTGCAGCTTTTAGGGGCAGTTTGCATGTTGCTGGCCTCCAAACTGAGAGAGACTGTCCCCCTGACCGCCTGCAAGCTTTCACTCTACACAGACAACTCCATCTCAGTCTCACAGATTCTGGTAAATCTGTTAACTATTTCTGTAAAAATCGTTAACTGCTTCCCTTTATTCCGTTTCTGGTGTTTCTCTCCTCCACTAAACAGGAATCCCAACCAGTAAGAACAAATATCAGTGTCTGCAGAATCTGAAACTAAAACAGAGCTGAAGTCTTCATGATTTAATCTAACAACTTGTTGTCATTCCATAAATGGATCATTAGAAATATTTAGACAGATATTCACTTCTTAAGGGCTGATGCTTTACGAAACTTAAATTCAGGGATTTTATTTGTAACAGACACCTTCCTAACTTCTATTTTTAGTAGAAATTTTCATGTGTATTTGCCAAGTTCCTACAGAATTATTTGCAAATGCAAATTACAGCGTGCTTCATGTTTGACAGAGGCCTTAAACTCAAACTCTGTGTTCTTTCAGCTCTTTATGACTTTGAGTCGTAACAAGGACTCAGTGCTTCATCCGTCTCATGCTAAACGGCCATATAAATAAACTTATTCAGATGTTTTTAGTCTTCCAGGACTTCCAGTCAAGTAATTACAGTGTCATAAATAAAGTGTGTGGACGTGACGGAGTGAAAATATTGAGATTCTCTCATGAGCAATGAGGGTTTTCCGCATTTCGAGGGGTAGTAACTTGTTTATGTTGATTATGAAGCAGTTAATTATACTTCACACCTTCAGGAATTACTCTTTACACCCAAATGACTCCTCAGATTGAAGCTTCCTTTGGATACAAAGTGTTTTAGTTGGAAATCTATAAGCGGTTCCTCTCCATGACAAATGCAGAGACGTGCAGGTATGCATGACAAAAGTGCTTTAGATGTTCTTCCTGTGTGTTGGTAGGGGGACCAATAAGCTGCGGCTACATCTGTCCATGTTCCTGCGGTGATATTATGATGGTGGATTACTTAAGAGCAATGAATGTGTTACAGCTGTGGGAGGTGACAGTGGTGTCCAGGTTAGACTGGTATCTGGCTGCTGTGGTCCCCTCTGACTTCCTGGAGCCAATGCTTCATGCCCTGCCTTTTGTCCGGGCCCCCCATCTCCAAGTAATCCGCAGACATGTTCACTCCTATATCGCTCTGGCAGCCACGGGTAAGTTACATAATGGCGTGGTTTTCTCATATAAAACAAAAGTGTTGATTGATTTCTGTTCAATTAGACTGGAAACAAGTTGATTACGCAATAAAAGCAGCTGTTTTTATATTTTGGGTAACTGAATCATTATTAATGACTTATTTCTGTAAATGAGCATTATTGTGACTGATTGTCCGAGCGGCTAACAGTTGGCACACGGAGGCCATAACTTTAGCTGCGATGTGTCAGCACTTCGTTTTGGAGACAGAGAGCTGAGTTTGTGTAATCCTGCATTGTTCTGCTGTGAAAGACCCGCGTCTGACGATTCAGCTGGATGACTTCCCACGAATCTCTGTGATGCTGCCAGAGGCAACAGGTCACAGGGATACTGTCAGTTTGCTCCGGCTCGAGTCGAATCTAACATTACAGACCTTAAAACTCAGACAATTCCCGGATCTCAACGTTTTAACCCTTTCAAAAAGGTGTCGAGTTCAGAGAGAGGGCTTTTGTTTGATGGGTTCTCCAGCCTGCAGCGTGTTGGATATTAGATTACCCTGTTCTTGGGAAGGGTCTTCCTCTGAGTAATTGTCCTTCAGGGGTGTGTCCACAGTACTTCACGTAACTTTGATTACCTTGGTGTTTTCTCAGTAAAGCAGTCATTATGATGAGGAAACATCAGCAAATAAAACCTCCCTTCCTTCTCAGATTGCAGGTTTTCCGACTTCCTGCCGTCTACTCTTGCGTGTGCCTGTGTGAGTGTTGCCATGGAGAAACTGAAGATGATGGACGGCGACGTCTCCTCCGACTCAGTCATGAAGTTTTTAGCTAACCTTTTGGCTGCTGATTTGGTACGATCAATGTTTAACCAACACTTGCAGATATCACTTTGACTTTGCCCCGTCAACACTGAGTCTGTGATGAGGTCTGATCATCGTTATCAGTGTTACATGTTTGTTTAAAGAGCTTACATGAACGTGTGAAAGCATTCTTCCTGTGACCACAGATGCAGCCACTGATGAGCTTCTTCTTTTTTTAATCTGGCCTTGAACAGATCACCGTCATCTGCTGCCGTGAGCTGCTGGAAAGCCTCTTGGAGCTCAGCCTGCCCTTCTGTTTCCAGAACAGTGTTGGTAGGTCTGATCCACACAGTCCAGGGATCAGCTACACCCCCACGGTTACACCACCTCAGGATGTGGGGCGAAAACATTCCTTCCTGCCATGAAGGATTCACATGAATCATACATTTGAAACTAGGAGTTAAAAAAAAACACAAAAAAATAAACATCCAAGTTCTGGTTCTTCTTGCTTTTATTGTCTTTGTATTAAATCAGTAAAATGATTGTCAGAAACTTAAAACGCTGATTGAGCTTATCTTCAACACTTGAACACAACATATATAAGATACTGAATTGCACTAAAGTCTGTTTGTGTATTTTATCTTTAATTTATTCTTAATTTCTTTAGACTTTATTGAAAATTGACTTTTAGTTTTAGAAGGTTGAACAGATGTTTCTGCATGTCTTCTGCAGCTCAGGTCACAAATCAATTCTGTTAAACAAATAAAAAAGAAGTTTATGGGTCACAAAAACATCCAGAGTTCTTTGATGTTTTCTTTTTATTGATTTTCTCGTCCCGGAACAGCCGAGCAGACAAACAAATGATAAGCCAGTAACTTTGGCAAGCAGAACAATCATAAAAGAATTAGTTCAACTTTACCTTCTGACAGGAAGAAAAAGATCAAAACAACCGTTTAATGCCCAAATTTTACAATATATGATTGACTGAACGCGTCTTTCTGAAGATATATGTTCCGTCTTCTGCAAATAAAATACCATCGGACGAGTTTAGGTCATTTTTAACAATACAATCTGTCAGATTCCAGTTATTTATGTTGCATGTGTGCAGGCGATCAATTCCTGATGAGCCTCAGCATGCAAAAAAAAAAAGTAAAACTATCACAAGTCGTCTCTGTTGCCACGAGGAGGTATTTTTAAAAGTATTAAATACTGACAGTAAGAGCAAAATAGCCATAAAAATTAGTTTTTTGTTTTTTTTTACCAATATGTCCAAATGAAATCTTATTTTTACTTGTAGTATCTGGGTTTTTTTGACAGTTAAATGGGTGATATGTAAGTATAAATCCTACTTCTTAAGAAACAAACAGTGATTAAGACGTGTTTATGTTGACTGAATGGATGATCTCCACCCTCTCTGGGAAACCGAACGCATGCACACAATGAGTCAGACAGGCGACTCCTGCATTTGCTTAAGCAAAAGGCGAAAGCAGGTCTGACTGGTTGCGACCGCCAATGGTCGTGATTGTTTTTCAAGTCATTATCCAAACTTACAAAGAGTCACTTCAAGTATAAAAACAAAACGGTTGACGTGAACATCACACGCAAACATCATCTTGGCACTTTTTTTCTTGCTGGTGCTTTAAAAAAAAAATACAAAAAGCTCAAAAACATCAGAAATTTCTGTCTTTGGTGTGTGAAGCGTCTCCCTAAAACCCAACAGGAACATGATTCTGTGTTTGTTTCTGTTATTCGTCTACATACTGATCTCAAAGCTTCCAAGTCAAATAGTTAAAAATGACACAGACTTTGCAAATCAAAATGCCTCATTTCAGTCATAATTCTGACTAAATAAACTGTAATCAAACCGTTTCGGTTTAAACGGACCGGTTAACGGTTTCTGATGTTGTTTTGGTTAAAATGTTTCCTTTTAAAGACACATTCATTAATAAGAACCCCTCTGATTGAATATTAACTGACCACCTTCACCTCAGTTTTCCCAGGAATTTCCCTTCCATCCTTTTAAATCTTAATCTCTTCCTAGTGATAAAAAAGGTAAACTGTTTACTTTAATCCCATTTAATAATAATGATCTAAAATGCGATCTGGGGTTTAACAACATTCCACTTCCCTTTTTGGTATGACGTAATTCTTCAAGTCAGTCAAAATGCCACAGCTGTTTCTGAATGATGCACTTTGGCTCACAGGCCTGGAGTTTCAGTCCCTAGCTAGCAGATCCCTGTATGATCATAGCCTGTTTGTATGTTTCTGTCACGTTATTACAGTCACTGATAGAAAAGGTGCTGTCAGCCACTCCAGACTCATAACAGTCCCACGGTCTCAGCATCCCACTGCCCAGAATTCTGTCTTCGGCTA
Organism: Pachypanchax playfairii; assembly: GCA_006937955.1. Taxonomy (NCBI): domain Eukaryota; kingdom Metazoa; phylum Chordata; class Actinopteri; order Cyprinodontiformes; family Aplocheilidae; genus Pachypanchax; species Pachypanchax playfairii. The sequence continues at coordinate 624,434 of SSNP01000080.1, forward strand.
TGTCCAACAGGTTGTCTGCAGAGATGCTGCCTCTCATGCTAGCTTTGGTTGGTTTGTCCATCTGTGTAGGTGGTCTGACGTGGTCTGGCAGGTCCAGCTGGTCAAAGGACTCTGAGGACAGAATGCTATCTTCACTGATGGCCCCACTTGGTCGGGACCTGGTTCCTTCTAGAGGTAAAGATGCAGCCAGTTGGTCCAACGAGCCAAACTCCTGCAGCCCACCTGAAGAGAACTTCCCATTCCGCTTGAGGATTCCCTTCCTGTAGGTAGGTGCTGAAGGGTACTCTTTAGTTTGCGACACCCAGCATGAGTCATTATTCTCAGGAGAGGAGGAGTAATACCCCGACTCTTGCTCCACGGGCTTCTTTAAAATGCCTTTCCGAGGCAGTGAAACAGCAGAAGGAGTGTGTGTAGCAGACAAGCCCAAAATGTTTTGTGGATTTGTGGAACCCACAGCGGGGCTTTCAGTCATGACCTTCTGTTTTATGCTGTTGCGTCTCTTCAGAATACCCTTATAGGGCCGAGAGTCTGTGCTTCCTTCACCGACCGTCTGGGAGACATTATTCTCCTTGCGGGACCTCCGCAGTGAGCGCTGTCGCACCACGTCCCCTCCGTTCACCTGAGGGTGGAGCAGGCAGCGCATCTTGGAGCTGTTCTCCAGTAAAGGTCTGGATGTACGGCGCAGCCAGCTGGCAACACCAGCCAGCCCTGTGGGATTTGATGTTGCTGGAGATACTGTTGAAGACGTCTGTTCTGTCAGATTGCTCTTCTTCTCACACAGCAGAGGCTGCTGGTAGCCCCAGTTGAGCCACCAGTGTCCTGCAACCTCCTCTATTGTAGCCCTGCGATCAGGATTTACCATGAGCATCCAGCGGATGAGTCCACAGGCATCTGACAGAGAGCAGAACAATTAAAATCCTGCACGCTGGCGTGTTCTTAATCAAAATAAAACCACCCAAAAACTCACCAGAAGGTTTGCTGGGTTTTCGATAGTTTCCCGTGCTTATCTGCTGGACCAGCGTTTTGTGGTTGAGTCCGTCAAACGGCATGGTGCCATGAACCAGCGTATACAACAGCACGCCGAGAGACCAGGTGTCCACCTCCGGTCCACGGTACGGCCGTCCATTGACGATTTCTGGGGAGGCGTATAAAGGGCTGCCGCAGAAAGTCTGCAGATACTCGTCAACGTGGTAAAGGTTAGACAGTCCGAAGTCTGCAATCTGCAGCAACGAGAAGCCAAGCTGTTACTTTAACACACAGGAATCTTATTTTTGTGGATTTTAAAGCAAATCAAAATTGTACTTTTAATATTTTAGGCAATAAAATGCATGGTTAACATGAGTGGTGTGTTGTATCTCACTGGGCAGCAAATGTAGACGACTAACGACTGAATGGGAGTCTCTAAACTGTCTCACAACATTCTCGTCTCCTTCACGCGCGAGCCGCAGGGCCTCACTCACCCTGCCGCTGCTGGAACTTTGAAAAACTTTAACAATTTTCGGGGACAAATTTTCTCTCAAAACAAGGACAAAAAAGTTGCTTCTGGTGTTTGGAACCCATTTAGAGATGTAACGTGACGGTTCCTGACACATGGAACTAAGTCAGGACCTTCGGACCTTCCAAGTGCAACAAAATGTATAGTGAGCTAGAATGTTGCAATTTGACGTGTACAAAAAACCGCAAGAAGAAACGATTCAGTTCGATTCCAACTGAAAATTCACTTATTTTCTGGCAATTTTAAATCTGCAGCCAGTCGCCACCGATTGCTGCTCAGTAAGATCCCGCCCTTCCAAGTCTTAAACTGTGACAATTCAAATGAGAAAATAAATCTGGAGTTTATGTGTGTGAGAGTCACATGGTTCATTGTGCATACCTTCACGTTGCCGTTGGCATCCAGTAAAATATTCTCCAGTTTCAGGTCCCTGTGCACGATTCCATTCTAGGAGGAAAACAATAAAAAAAAAAAAGTTTTATATGACTCATCTTTTAAAATCATCCGCTCCACATACACCCCTGAGCATCAGTTTACATCAAACTATCTGAATTACATAAAATAATTCAACTTTACTGGGTCAAAGAAGCACATTCTTTCCAACTGAACATGTTCTTCCAGTATGCCAGTTATGTTTTATTGTCCCCTGCTCTGCGGGGGGGCATACCTTCCACTCAGACCAGTTTCTGAGATCCTGCTCAGCGGTTTTTTTTTTACTAACTGTATTGTGCATTCTTTGTTGGTTGTATTTGGTTAAGATACAACCAGGCTAAACTTTGAGGTCATAAAACGCAGCTGCAGATGACCTTTTACAACACGCAAGAATGGAAAATGACATATTGAACGAGAGCTCAGAAGCCTGTAACAGTAAAATAAGACAGATGGTCGACGCGGTTAATGACAGAACAATTCACTCTGTAAATTTTGTCCTGCAAACATTTACAAACATGGTTCAAAGTGCAGAACGGTCACTCTATAATATATTGTGAGCTCTTAATGTAATTACTCTGCTCTGCAGCTCAAGAACAACTCTGAGTTGTTGTTGTTGTTTTTTTTTAATTTTTTTGGAGGGTGGGGGGTGGGGTCTCTCTGTCCATTCACACCCTCATTAAACTGTGAGACCATGCGTGTGTGCCTGTGTGCACTAACTCAACACAGACGGGCTTTTCACATCCCCCTGCATCGCTCTTACAGCCTCCCTTTCAGTCAGTGTTGCCCATTATGTCACTTATATAACCAACTAACTAACTAGCTGGTGACACCCTGGAAAAAGAACCGGTGAATGAAGCGCAGCGTCACGAGGCAGGCGCCGCTGCGACTCAGGATCTGACAGGGTTAACGTGCGCGGAGACGATTTCTACCTGCATTAAATGGTGCTGATGTGAGGAGAACCGTGTTACCTGATGGCAGTAGTGCACGGCCGATACGATCTGCCTGAAGAAGTGCCGGGCCTCCTGCTCCGACAGGTTCTTCTTGTCACAGATGTAGTCGTACAGATCCCCTCGGCTGGCGTACTCCATCACTATCACGATTTTATCTTTGTTCTCAAAAACTAAAAAAAAATAAACAAATAACAAAATACATTTAATTAAAACGCTGTGCTTTTTCTTCATACATACGACGTGTTTTAGATATGTCTTCAGCACAAAGCCTTTCGTGACTAAACTCTACAGGATCGGACCGCGACATGTTATTTTGCTTCAGGGGGTTCCGTTGCTTAGAACGTTCAGTCTCTGTAAGATTCTGGTGTCGGTACCTTCGTATATAGAGATGATGTGTGGATGACACAGCGAGGACATGATCTCGATCTCTCGGCGTATATGAACCAGGTCTTGATCATCTTTGATCTTCTCCTTTCTGATGGATTTTACAGCCACCTTTCAAATAAAAAGGAAAACAAAAAGCAATGCAGACGTTTTAGAACAAATGTTTTAAAGAAACAATCAAGTCATTCTTGCTTCAAGCTGTTGCACTCTACAACTAAAACCTGTCACCTCAAGTTGTAATAAAAAAAATATCCCCTATTTGCTTTTTTCTGAGTCAACGGTGGTCCAATGTCAAAGACAACTGCAAACGTTAAAGCTGTTTATTCAGATAACCAGGCAACACGCATCATTCTGTCCCCGAATGTTTATCCAGCTCTGAAGGGCAGCGGACCGAAAACGCTGCTGAAAGAACACGAGGTCAAGAATCATCTGTTTAAAAAAAAAAAAAAACATCTATTGTTTTCCTTCGTGTTCTTCAAGGCCTGGCGTTTTCAGAGCAGCAGCTTTTAGACAAGGCTGCATTCATGTTTTCATGTCGGGGTCGTCTATTTGCAGCTCGGATGCTTGGGATTCCTCTGAGTGCGTCATCAGTCTGCCTCAAGCCTGATGGGTGTCAAGAGGGGGCAGATGGTCCAACTGGTGGGGTGTCCTGGTTTCCTTCTGTCCCTCAAGGCTACAGACAGGACGATGAGTAAACTAGTGACTTGTCTTATCAGGTTCAACACCCCGCAGCCTCCCGTCGTTAGTCACTGTCTAACAATGATGATGTTCCGGGGTCAGAGATGATTTTCACACCACGCAGAGGGAGCTGCGGTTTCCTGTGTTTGTTAGCCGTCAGACGTCCTCGTGACAGCCTCACACCCTCGTGGAGGCGCTCAGAGCGTCTGCAGCCACGTCAGCTGGACGCTACAGACACCCAGGTGTTACATTCTTCATGTCTTCACACAGACTTTCTATACAAATACCTACAAACAACAAGTGGTACAAACTCTTCCAGTATGAATTTTGACTAGAGGAGCAAATAAATGTGAGATGAGATGAAGATTTATCTGTAACAAGCGCAGGTTTCTAATTTATCAGACAAATTTAGAACGCAGACAATTAAAAACGCTTCAATTCATATGAGAATAATATTAAATACCAACAAGAAACAGTGAGTTTTGTTCATTTTAAGCTGCAGGAATAAAACACACCAACTCAGTCACATGATCCCGTTCATTCGTGAACATTTAAAACAGTTCATTTGGATCAGCATCACCGATTAGATCTGTTTGTTCGACATTTCCTGAACCGAGCTTCCAACATGTAGCGCATTCTGATGATCAGCTGATCATTAAAACATCAGATATTATCTCTCCAGTGAGCTGCTCGGCACTTTTATGTTTAGATAACTTTTTGTCTTATTCTGCTTCCAAATAAAATGTTAAAAATGGAAAGTAAAGGTGCTCGAGCAGGTTTGGGGGTTTATTAATCCTTAATTATTTTCTGATTTCACTCAACACAAATCAGGAGTTTATTCTAATACAGCAAAAGATCCGTTTCTATCAACATTAAAGACTTTTTATTCTTATTTATCATATTCATTCCTTGTATTATTCAGCTGAATTAGCACTTTTATGCATTAACAGACTCGATGAATCTCATTTTGTTCTACATATATGAGGCATCTCTTGTGTAAACAGAGTCAGGGAGGCTGCATGAGTTTCATATTAGTTAAAGAAAACGAACCCTCCTCTCGTCTATCACCCGAACCACAGACACACCACATGAACGACTCATATCCACATCATAAAAATTCCTTTTAGACTGTTTATGATCTCCGACTGAGTCTAGATGTTGCTTAGAGATAAAATTATTTTTATAAATAAAGCCTAATATCAGTAGGATTGCTGTGTCATCAGTTAAATCTTCAGTTTCAGTCACATGATTCATTTCCACATAAACAGAAATAAATAAAAAGCTGACGGATATTTTGGTATTTAAGTTTAAATAATACAAACGTTTTTCTGTGAATCGGTTTATAAATATTTAATGAGTTTTATTGTTTTGCAATGAGCGGCAGGTCAATGAGCCCCCCCACCTGAATGGGTTATATAATCAAACATATGCACTCAGACAATAGGAGGCAGCAGGATGTGTGTGGTGTCAGATTACTGCAGCTCGTCCATGCAAAGGCAGGTAAATTCACTGTTTCCATCCTGCTGCGTGTGAAACCTGGATCCATGTCAGCAGAACACACTCAGACTGGGGGAGTCAGCGACGAGCAGCGAGGACGTGAGGACAAGCCTCGGCTTGTATCACTGCATGTTTACTGCAAGTGCTGAAGTGAAATTCCTAAACTTTTTTTTTGTTTTTTACATCCTTCAGTTGAAAGCACTTTCTCTCAAATCAAACCTTATCTTCTAACAGGGGAAACATCTGATAAGGAGAGACGCAGAAACTGAAACTTCTCCGTTTTATTTTTGGCACCAACCCGAAACCTTCTTCTGTTTTCACTCCTCATGAACTTTTACTTCAGTTTGGAATCAACGTGAATGATTTACCACAGGAATAATTAATATCTGTAGGTTCAGTCTGTTTCATTTACCTTACAATCTTTTTTAATGGTGAAACTTTTTTTTAAAAAAAACAGCAAATAACACATTAAAAATGTAGTTTATGTTGGTTTGAAGTGATTATAAAGTTATTTATGTTTAAACACAAGGATTTCAAACATGTCTCATTGTTTTAAACCACCATAAACAGGATTTTAATACCTTTTATTTAAAGAAACCAGAAGTTAGAGAATGTTGGGATTTAGATATTAAGAGATATAATCAATAAACAAATTCTAAAACCTTTTCATGTGTCTTTTAAAAGCTTATCTCTGTCCACTTTCTGCTTGCAATGCCTCCCATCAGGTCACCGAGGCCTGGAATTCACCTGAAATAGGCGAGTCTTAATTTCTATTCACTTCCATCACCAGGAACTTCAAAAGAAAATTACTTCACTTTCCAGCCTGAACATCCTCCAGGGGAGAATCATTCAAGACATTCCAGTTAAAGCACTTCCTGGTGTGTTTATGCGAAAGAGATTCTGTAAAAACCTTCCTGTGTCGTTATTTTTGGTGATTTTGGTTCGGATACAGGAGCCCAGACAGGACACTTTTTGTGCGTTTACGTGAATGTTTTTGTCAGTTTTACCCTGTTATCAGCTTCCAGTGATAAAAACTGGTGAGATTACAATGATCAGATTATTTACAAGTTGCAAAATCCAGTTAGTTTATTGATTAAAGAAACTGTAGGAAAAATAAAAGCATCCATTTAAACCAAACAACGTGACGTATTTTAGTTTATTTCCAGATTATTTTACATTCCTGAGCTGAACTCAGTGAAGCGAGATTAAAACTAATCTGTAAAACCAGGTGACACACCTGATGTCATCAGTTAACAGAATAATACCAGCTGTATCTTACCTGTCTGCCGCATCTCTCCTTGGCTTTCTTCACCTTTCCGTACGTTCCTTTCCCCAGAGTCTCCAGGAACTCGTACCTGTGCTTCAGGTTGTGCTTGTGATGGTGTCTCTTCACGGCTTGCTTCTTCGCGGGCACCTGGGACGGAGTTTTCCCCCAAAACGGGGAGTTTTTATCGGTTGAAACTCCCCCGACAGACGGAAGACAGACAGCAGCGTGGACGCCATCCATGCCGACCGACGCAGCGTTGGAGTTTCTCTGTTTGTGCTTTACTTTCGGATCCAGGTGTCGCGTGTAAAAAGCATTCCTCAGTCTGGAGCTGGTGGTTCCTCCAAACTCAGATCAGTTTCCACCTTGTAACGAGGCGGTTAGTGTGACTGCGAGACGGTCGGAGTTCGGTACTCTCTTTAGCTGCAGTCTCACACCATCAGCAGGTACATCACAAGCGGGCGGAGACCAGACGGGAAGCACCGCCCGCCGCTGGACACGCCAAACACCCGGGGAGGAGCGTTGAGTTTGTAGCGCTAGCGTACACAAAATCCAAACTCACGCAATATTTCACGACCAAAACTTTTTTGTCTAAAATTTATTTTTGTATGTAACAACGTGTTATTCTTCAAAAAAAGTTAACAGATTAAATCTCACGTTTTTTGGTAGATGGATGAGTTTTATTACTATCGGTGCGCGACGGTGTGACACACAAACACACCCTAAATATGGGTCAAGATGTAAAAAAACAAGATGCAGTCAAGTAAAAATATAAATTATCTGCCTTTCATAGAATAGTTAATGCTAGTAATTGATAATACGTTATTCAATAATTATGTAACAGTTTAATCTTTATATTGGGAATGTTTTAGACAATAACAAATGATGCAACCTTTTTTATTACATCTAAATAAATTGTTAAACATGTGAGTGATTACATCAATGCCTATAAAATAATATCTTTCCTTATGACTTTCATTTTTATCACGCAATAAATATGACCAGAAAACTCCCAATAACAACATGTAACATATTTTAGCCAAAATATTAGACACAAACTTATTAAATATTGTTTACAGTTAACTTTTCCTTCTCTGTGTCTACATTATACATAAATATGTTAAAAAGAATCCAAAGATGTGAATAATACTATAGAATATGTGTAAACTAAGACGTTTGCTGCTTTTTAAATCAAATTATGAATAACTGAACATTATATGGCCTTTCTATGAAATTGTTTTCTTTGAAAAATAAAATCAAAACTTATAACACATGATTCTCGGGTTAATTTATGACCACAAACATTGAATGATTTGCATTTATTGAGGCTGATGGTAGAACAAATATTTTCTTAAATTCTACATTTTGATTCCTGGTATATTTCAGGGAACTACAAAAAGCTGCTGTGATTTTATGATGATGGAACTCTGCTCCCTAAAAGTGTTGGATGTACTTTCAGGTGAAAACTATGAAAAGTATCTAAAGTTCTCACTACAGAGATTTTTACACCATGAAAGTAGAATATTTAGAAACATGCAGGTGGTGATTTCCTCATTCAAATTATTTATTGAAACAAATCCAACAACAGTGGTGATTAAAATCACAACTAAACAAGTTAGTGTCTCAGTAATGTGTCATGTGACCTTGAGCATCAATTACAGCCCTACAGTGGCGTCTCATGCTGTTCACAACTTGACTTATTGTCTGCTGAGACGTGGCGTCCTTCTGTTGTTGAAGGGTCCTCAGGGTCATTGAGGTTCTGGGGTTCAGAGTTAAGAACCTCTACATGGCGGCTCATCTGATCCCAGAGGTTTTCCATGAGATTCAGGTCTAGAGAGAGTCCAGGTCTCTCCATTTGAGGTACCTCAGTCTCCAGCAGCCTAATGATGAGACCTGGATGAGCTGCAGTATTGTCGTCTATGAAGATGAAATGATGTCTGTGTTGTTCATGCAGGGACACAATAACTGGATTCAGGTAGTTTGGACTCGTTACTGTAACATCACTAGAGACTCGTCTGGTGGCTGATGCATAACGCTCTCCTTGATGTCTCCAACATCACCGGCAGCATCATTTCTGCTCTTCATGAATCAACTTTCATCAGAGAACAAACATCACTGAGGTCCACTGGTCCCTCGTCCAGTGTAAATGCTCCCTGGTCCATGTGAGACGAGGACACCTGGTGTGGTCAGGTACCTCGCAGGTCGTCTATCACACAGGTCACACTGATGTAAAAGGTGTCAAACAGTCTGATGTGACACTTGGTGCCTCTCAGCTCCCTTAAATGTTCCTGGAGTTGAGTGTCCTTCACCATCTGGTTCCTGTTCACAGTCATCAGTGTGGGACGTGGACAAAAGACGTCCACTTATATGTCTTTCTATAACTCTTCCAGTCTCTCTGTTACAACCTGCTGATGACACTCTAAGCTCAGCGGCCACTTCCTTTTGATAACTTCCTGTTTGAACTCTCACAGTGACGAGGTCCTGTTGATCAGCTGGTAGGCGTCGTCTTCATGAAGTTAAAATGTGAACAACATCCAGTTGCAGCACGCATCAAATACAAAGCTCTGCTTCTGGCTTACCAGACTCTAACACACACAGCTCCTACCTACCTTCACTCCTTCATCCAAACCTACATTCCCACGCGTCAGCTACGCTCAGCCGCTGAAAGACGCCTTGCGCTTCCACCACAACGTGGCATGAGATCATGTTCCAAACTCTTCTCCTCTGTTGTCCCCCGATGGTGGAATGACCTACCAAACTCGGTCCGATCCTCAGAGTCGGCAGCTACTTTTAAGAGCAGACTTAAGACTCACCTCTTTAAAGAACACTTTCAGTCTTAATGTGGTATTAATTTATGATTTATGATAGCGATTTGAGAATTTATCTCTCACAAAAAAAATAAAAATAAAATAAAATTGGGATACACTTGATGTATCAGCGTCGGAATTAAACTGGACTCCAAACAGTCCGCCTCCTTATATTTTTTTTTTCCTTCTCTTTGAATTCTTGCTTGTATGTTCTCTCAATGTAAGTCGCTTTGGATAAAAGCGTCTGCTAAATGACAGTAGTAGTAGTAGTAGTAACATGATGAGGCTGATTGATTGATTTAACGATCAAACACCTGGAGTGAATTTTCTGTCCCATGTTAATAGGACAGTAAGTAGCAGCACTGAACAGTTGGACATGCGCATTTAAAAGTTTGGTGAAGGTCACATTAAGTTCACCTGTAAAGGTCATATAGAATTTTAGGCTGATCCTGAAATTTCACCTGAAACCAGATCATTCAAAACTCTTTGTGAGGAGTATAAGAGCTGCATAACCTTGCACTGTCCAGATGGATTCTCACAAGATTTGGAGTTTTCCAAACCCAAGAAAATTTTGTGTGTAGCACTGACTCCACGTGGGGCTACACATAGATCTGGAAGAGACAGGTTAAAAGCTGCATATGGGAGAAGTAATAAAAGTGACTGTCATTACGGATTGTGGCCACTAGAGGTCAGCATGTTGTTGCTCTTTGTTAGGATGTGGGTTAATTAATCTGGACAGTTTCAATTAAGTAAATTTAAAACAGAATGTTGATAATTTGAACTCTCGAAGAATTCACAGTGTTTCTTCTTCTTATGTACCTTATTATTCCATGTTCAGTATATCATTAGTGAATGTAAGATAGAGTTTGGAAACAGCTGATGATACTCAGGATCCAACCTTCATTTTAATTGACATGCTGAAAGATTTGCATTCACACTGTTTTTTCCTGATTAACCTACTAAACCATCGGGACAGAGACTTTGTCTTACATTCTGTTGGCAGAGTAACATGCCAGGGATTTCTTCACTCGTGCATAAATAGGAACACTGTGCACAAAATGAACAACTGAAATAATCAAAGTGATATTGGAGCCAAATCCCACAGATGTCTCAGCACAATATAATGTACCTAATTTTGACCTAGAAAAATATGCATATGTAATGCACCCCCCCCCCCCCCCCAAAAAAAAAGAGAACAGTACAATGTGTCTATCTGAAATCCTAAAATACTTTGCTTTTTGAATCCTTTTTTTCCACTGTCCCAATTAAAATCTGTTGCTATTTTTACAAGGTAAATAGTTTTTAGTTTGTTTCCCGCAGTTTGTTATTTAAAGAGTTGTAAATCAAGGTACAGAAGATCTTTTTCACAACACACAGTTGGTCTTTTAGAGTCTGAACCTGGACATCATGGGCCATAAAGACACAGTATTAGATTAATAATAAATCACAGAATTTGATACAGAAATCAGTTATAATTTCAGAGAGGGTTGTAGTCTGTTAGATTAAATTAGAGTGCGATATCATGCCAGACAGACTGGTTAACATCAGCAGGATGCAGAAAACACTCAAATGCTGGAGAGGTGTGATTAAATCCCACAGAGAACATTTCATGCAGATTTTGATGAATTGCTAAATGTTTTTCTGTAAATGTGTTTATTTTTGCAGCTGTAGCAGTAATACTCTGCAGATGTCTTACAACGCTCAAGTAAAAGTAAAAGTAACTTTTTTTAATAAAACAGTACTTTTCAATGTTGATTCTATATTTATTATTATTATTTTGTTCACAGTTGTTTTTTATAATTTTATTTTTCTGTACAATGATTCACAAGTTTAATTACAACCACAAACTCTAGATAAAAAAATGAAATTTTTTAACACATTTGACAAATAAAACAGAATGTCAAATATAATTTACATGGAGAGGCCATGTTCACACATTCATTATCTCAAGATAACACATTTCACAAGTTTATGTATTTAGTTGTTTGGCATAGAAAGGCTTGTTTTCTTATGAAAACTAGAAATGAAACAAACCAAATTCAACTACAAAATAATTCTCTGAGCTCAGACCTTCATCAAGCCCCTCATTTCTCCCATATTGTGATTTAAACCAAAATTAACAGTCTCACCTTTGTTATATCAACATTATCAGATTCATTGACCATGAAAACACCTTTAACAATTGGATTAACACTGACATCATTATTAGTTCAGTAGTTACTCAGTAATGGTGATTTCCTCATCTGAATCAGCAAACTTCTGATTCCACAGTGTATTTTGGTGTCTGTTGCAAGTTTATACCAACATTTGTTCTCTTGGAGTGATAAAAAAATATATACTAATTTCTTCTTTTGGGCCATTTCTGACTTTTCCTGAAATTTTAATCAAAATCCATCCACAACTTTTTGAGTTATTCTACTAAAAGACAGGCATACAAACTCTGTTGAAGACAAAACCTCCTGGTGGAGGAAATTAAACAAATGCAAGCAAATGATTCAAAATGAAATGTTTCATTAGAGAACAGTCACTACACATGTGACTTGATGTTTTAAATCCTAGTATCATGACCGCAAATACTGACTTGTAACACAATAACTCTTTATTTTGTCTCATAATCATTTTGTCAAGGAATAGGAAGCTGATTTCTCCAGAAAAGGTTAGTTTATCTTAAGATATTTACCCTATTAATTTATCCTAATGTTCTCCTACATTTCCCAGATAGCAGTGCGCGATCTAAGCCCCGCCCCCTCCATATTCCTGGCAGGGCTTTCTGTTTTTGCTGTGATTGCCTTGTGTCTTGCTCAGCTATGTGATTCGGTTCAGGGACACACCTCGTCCTGCGACACCGCGTTCTCACCGTGTTTATCAACGCTGAAGGGAAGGAGAAGCAGCCGTGTGGAGGTGTGTTGTTGTCGCGGTTCTCCCTCCGGAGGTGGAGGGTTTCTGCTGGCTCCTCCGGCCGCGCTGCTTTACGAAGCGTTTTCCCTTGGAGTCTAACCGGGAGAAGATCTACGCTGTCGACAGGCTGTTTATGTCTATTAGACTCGGACCCTCCCTTTTGAACACGGGTCTGCATGGCCGTGCAGCGGTGCTCTGGACGGTTTATATGAATTTAACGAGCATGTTTGTTGTGGCAGGCCAAGCTCGGGTCCGACAGATCCCCTCCGGCTAGCAGCGCTAACGTCTGTGGACCACGGATAGGTCGCAAACATTTAGATTTAAAACACCAGTGGTCTAAATAACATCCTGATCTAGATAGCTGTTCTTTTTAAAACGATTAACTTTCGGTTTATTACACTTTTTTTATTTTTACGAATCCGAACAGTAAGAATAATTTAAGCTAGCTGTGTCGAACAACAACAGGTCCAGTTCTACAGAGACTAAAGGTTTTGTTTACCAACCGATCCACTTAAAGAGATTTTAAACTCCATTCATTGAAGCTGTCTCGTATTGATTTTGCCTATCCAGGTGGGAGAATGATTAAATAACGAAACAAAGGTGTGATAAGAGGACGCTTCCAGTTAACCAGTGTCAACCCAAAACTTTGTTTTCTGTTTAAAAAGAGAAAAACTAAAGACAATAAGAACTCAGCCTGTTGACAATGGAGGGAAACGTGCAGCAACAAAAAATACCTCCATTATCTCGGGATCTAACGCGAGTGTTCAATAGCTACAACAAACACACCGTCCAGCTGAAGAAGAACCTGAAGGAAACTCATCTTTTCTTTCGTGAAATAAAGCAGAACTACAGTAATGCATCAACCACCAGCTCGGATTCAGCTTCCCTGGAGTCAGGTAAGTCAAATCAGAAGCATCTCAGAGGATTGAAACCTTTAAAACTGATGCTGAGTGATTGTTCCTGTAACTGGCAGGCTGAAAAAAAAATCCATTCATTAGAGTCATGGAAGGAGATTAACCCCCCTGAAATGCATGAACAGACTAAGTGCACCAAGTATGCAGAGATTTCTGCACTAGCTGGTTGAGAATTGGAAAACCTTTCCCTTAAATTTGTGTTTTGCTTTTAATGTTCTGTGTGCTGGTTTGATTCAGTGTGGATTCAAATGACGGATGTTTTCATCTGGTTATCGCTGGTCTATTTGTGAACATCTTTTCATCATATGATCCACAGAAATGCTGTGGAACATTAATCAAACACACTGTGCATCTGTAAAAGCGATGCATCTCTTCATCAGCAGTGGC
>SSNP01000080.1:638165-688086 GCA_006937955.1 Pachypanchax playfairii
TTGTGAGAGTTAAATTCTCAAATCGATATCATAAATCATAAATCACTCCTACATTAAGACTGAAAGTGTTCTTTAAAGAGGTGAGTCTTAAGTCTGCTCTTAAAAGTAGCTGCAGACTCTGAGGATCGGACCGAGGACCGGACTGATCCTGCATGTCCAGAGAAGGTCACGATGATCAGAGCGTGGGGCTCAACTTAGAGCTTCTAATGTTCTGCAGATGAAACCAGAATTAGATTATTCTACAAATTAAATCAATTCTTTAAAGCTTAGCATGGTATTTGTGAAACCTTTATTAAATGTAAGTCTGTGTGCATGGTTCTGCTGTTCTTCAGTTAAAACCCTGCTCCACTATGGCCTTCAAATCGCTTATGAATATCTGCTTATGCTAACAAACTCTGCACCTGTGATAGAAACATCCAGGCTTTTGTCCTTGGTTTTTGTTCACAGTAGTAACTCGACACGTCGCGGTCAGGCCGTCCCGGCAAGTGTTGTAATTTACACTGAGAAAGAAAGATTATAATGTGTTAATGTGACATTTCTTTAGATTTTCACTTATAGAATCAGAGTTTTTCTCCCATTCAGGATGAGCCTCTGCTCTCTGGAGGATAATCCCATCCAGGTTGGACCTGTTTTAGGATTTTTGAACAGGGTATAGTTTGAATTGGAGAAACAAAACTTTTACATGTGAAATAAAAGATTGACAAAAGCTGAACTATGTTTTAAAGAATCTTCATTACCTGTAGGATCATCTAGACCTGATTAAAATCATTTCTTCATGATGTTGACGTGATGCACTTCCTGTGTGTTTTAGCCAGCATCATATGTAGGTGGGTATGAAGGGAAAGGGACTGTCTGCTGGATTGGTCAGTCTTGACATTTAAAGCATCAGCTCCTTACAGCTTATGGTTTTGCAGATTTGATCCTCAGTGACAAGAAATTTAAAGACATTCAGCTTCAGATACATTTTCAGAATTAACCTAAAATACATTATAACATATAGAAACAAACTTAATTTGACCTTCTGCATATCTTTATAGCTGCATAGCTTTAAATGCACACATGCAACTCTTCTGTCTTTTAGTACATATTGCGTAACACACTGTTCTCTAATAAGGTGATTAACAGCAACAATCGCTTATAACAAATGTCTGATCTATGAATGGACTAAATGTTTTGGTTCAATGGAGTCTATATTTTATCACTCTCTTCACATTTTGGCCCTTTTATTTGTTGCTGAGGTGACTGTTTTAATTTTACTCTCAGAAAACTACTTGAGATAAATAAACGGTTGCTTTACTTACGTGATGCAACATCACTGTAGCATCAAATTCTTACATTTTTTTAAACTGTAACCTGAAAGTTGAATATCATACTCCTTATGTGTAGAGTTACAGACAACTGATACAAAGTTTGATATTTTTTTATGGTTCTAACTTGACCAAGGTTCAAAATAAGCTGATCTTAAACCTCATGATCACACAGGCTGCTGATTGGTCAGAGAGAATCCTCATTATCGTTGTCTCTGCAGCAGCGTGCATTTACACCCGACATAATACTTTCATGTTTTTTTTTCTGTCCAACACGATTAACATCATAAATCACAGATTTCTAATTTGTGCAGATCAATTAGAAGTCATGTGAAAGTTTAATGAAAACATCAGGATGATAATTAACTTGAAACTTGGATTTACAGATCTTTTTGTCTGATTGGATTTGAGCTTCGTCGTCTTGATTGTTCCCAAAATAAACTCAAAACCCTTTATGGTGAAAGTCAGGAAGATATGTGCTGACAAAAAGCAGTAAAATAGTTCTTTTCTCATCTGCTAAAGTGGAATGTTTAATAAAAAGAAACGTTTTAATGTCAGTGAGTTAATTGCAGTTAATAATGCAGAATCTGTTGGACTAAAGAGCGTTTTCATCGTTTCATTTTGATACGTAGTTGCAGCTTTGCCTCTTGATGAGTCTGGAGATGCGTTCAAGAGATGTTTACTAGATTTGTGTTACAGTATAACTGTTGGTGTTGCACACATGCAGTAATGTATGAAAAAGGAAGCTTTTGTTCCTTTCTTTGTTATGTAACGGTTTTAGACTGTGACTCAGCATCCCAGAGGATTATCTCTGATTCTGCAACAGTGAGGCTGAATTGTTTCTGCTGTGCAAGAGTTCCTCATTTTGGGCTTTGATCTAAAAGAGACCCAACAGATAATATCGATGTTGTGATGTGTTTTGTGTTTAATGGTCACCCACTACATGCTGTTAGAGAGGGAAAGTTATCCTTAAGTGTCACATCACATGATGTTGTCATGGTATCTGGGGGTTTATTTGGATTATGAAGTCACATTGTCGTTCCACCTCATACACACTGTTGCTCTTCATTCCACAGGGCAGCTCAGCTGTATCTCCTTTCCAAGTCATGAGGAAGAGTTCCTCTGCAACACTGTAGGTGCTGCCCCGTACATCCTGGTTCTGGGTCAGGACTGCGCCGCCCGCTACCAGCTGCTCAACTGCCTTCTGGGTGAGAGGCTGCTGCCGCTGGGCCGAGAAGCCGGAGGGCCTTGTGAGGCAGCCCAGGCCATTGTGTGTAAGAGGAGGAAGTTGTGTTTCACCCATGGGAGACAGACACGGCTCAGCTTGGCGCTGCCCGGTCAGTATGAGCTGGTGCATCAGTTGGCTGCTAACCGAGGCCGGTGGGACACGGTTCCCCGGGAGGACCTGGAGATCCACGAGGACTGTGAGGATCCAGCTCACAGGCTGGCAGAGCTGGAAATCACTCTGCATCACCCTCTGCTGCAGGTAGGCTGCAGGACATCCCGACACCGCATCTACACAAACCTGTAAACACACGTGTGTGTGTTTTAATTACCTCCTGATGTTGTTTGGGATGAAATCTTTCCTTTAATTATGTTTTTCATATTTGTAACAGTGTAGCAGCTCTCAGTCTGACATGAAGACTCTGATTTGGATCAAACTAAATGTTGTTCATGATGCCAGATGTTGGTTTTGTAAACATTATTGTGTGTATGTTTATTTAATATATGTACTGTTATTCCTTTTATTGTTCCTGTGTGAGTGCGTGCATGCGCGTGCATGTGTGTGTGATTATTTTAATTGGACATATTTTAAAAATGAAACTATGATAAAGTATTTTCAGAACATTTAAAATAAATCTTTTTTTTTTTTTCAGAAAACTGATTTTTGCTCCTGAAAGTAAAAAAAAATTGTATTTTTATCAGTTCTAATGAATAAAATAATCTGGAGGTTGTAAATGATGGAATATAAACAAATGTTACATTTGATTTTGGAAGCTCTATAAATCTTATAAATAATATATAAATATTGTCAGTGTTAAACTGATCAACAGATTGATCGGGAATTAGATCAAACGGTAATAAATGGATGAAAAAGCAGTACCAGATTACGTAGATTTTAGATATTTGAATTGTTTTTAGATTTTTCATCAGGTGGAGAAAGTTTTTTTTTTCAGTTCTAGTTTTATTACCTGTTATCTGCAGATTCTGTTTTTATTGTAAGTTTTATCTTAGAGTTTATTATTTTAGGAGGTGGTACATTCTTCATCTAAATAAGAAAAAAGATGAATTAATGATTTTTTTTTTTCATGTTTTTGCTCACGTGTTTCAGCTCAGAATACCAGATTACAGAGCGGATTATTTCCTGGGTCGTTGAGGGTTTTTCCCCCCGTTTTATCAGATTTGTTCTGCTATTTAGGAACACACTCTTCTTTTTAGTTTTATGCTTTAACACGTGTTTAAAGAAGCCTGAAAGTTAGTCAGTCTGAGTCGTGTGGAAAAAAAGTACGAAATATTTGAGAGTTTAAGCTGAACGTCCTTCAGGAGTGAAGTGATTGGACTGTGTGTGAGGATTGTAGTCACTCCTGTCATGTGGGACACATGGAAATTGGCCTCTAATCATTTAGACCGAGGCCCTTTAGTGAACATCACACAACCCAAGAAACTTGGCTTAGCTCTGCCGGGGGGGCGGCCCACCCGTCCAGCCCCCTTACGTAATGCCACTGGTCTGGTGTGATTCACATGACTGGGTCATGTAAAAAAAAAAAAAAAAAGAAAAATCTCAAGCTCTTTTTTCTGCAACACAGTCGCCATAGTTACAGATCAATTCTGGGACACAGTCTACAAAAAACAACTTTTATTTATTTTTTTATTTTTATATTTGGCGTGAGCCTTTTATATACAAAAGGGACATTTAGAAAGTTTTTCATCCCAAATATTTTCTTAGAAATCGATTCTCATCAGTGTTTTGACACACGAGCATCAACTGCATCTTCAGATTATGTCTGAGACAAGTTACATCTTTTTACTTCATTTTAATTAATCATGTTAATTATAAGAAGTGTGGATGTGATTTAGACAAACATCTTTATTTGTGAAATACAAGCTTTTGGTTAGTTTTAATAATAACTCAAACTCGAAGGCCGGTGTTGTGATGAAGTGGCGATGCTGACTGCTGAAGCTACAGAATCTGTCTGCTCGCTGTGGTATTCACAGACTTCTGCTACAATCACAGCACCGTGCTGCAGAGGAAAAGCTGACGTGCTAATTAGCTTCTCTTCGTGTTGGAGTTCACCGCTTTTAAGCTCAATCTAATTATGAAGACGCGAAGGAGACAAACAGACGAACGCGTTTCTAAAAATTATTTAGTGCTCCGAATTCACAGCCTGCAAAGTCAGAAGTCTGTCTGCTTGTTAACAAACGGCCGTGATATTAACAGCCGTCCTTCAAATATGCTGACAGAAGCAAGTTGTGATTTCATTTCCATCATTAGTCGTCTGTCTCTCTGCTGCTTTACAACTTGCTCACAGGAATAAGGACAGTCTTTAAAAATAAAGCGAACAGCAGTGACTTCAAACCACGGCACAGAGATGATGGTGAAGAGCTGTACACTGCAGGGTTTTTGATTGGTCATGAACGAATGTTTGCAGGCTATCTTTGTTCCAAAGAGACTGCTCAGGCGGACTGGCCTCTTGTTTCTTGGAGACAGGACTGACTGTCTCCTTTGTTTGCTTGTTGCTCATTTCTGCCTCTTTTCTCTGACTCCCCCCCCCCCCCCCCGCCAGACTATTTATGAATCTGTAGTTGTTGATGTTTTTGTTTAATAGCTCTTTACATGTGTTGTTTTTTCCACCTGATCACAGATCACCACAAATATTTATGAGACTTTAAATGCTCAGAGATGGAAGGAGCATGTGATGAGAGTGGATGTGCTTTGCTGTAAACCTCGTTTGAACTGCTGTTTATTTTAACAACTCTAGGTTTTTTTTTTTTAAATGAAGTAAAAAATCTTTAAGATAAGGAGATAAAACCTGTTAACATGTTCTGCTGTCAAAGGAAATCACTCAGATTTTGTTATGAGTAACCAGCAGAGTTTGTGGCTTACAAACGGAAACCTCAGCTTTAACGATGAGGTTTTAGTGTTACTAAAGTTTTCCTCGCTGTGGGAGTATTTCCACCAAACATGACCTCGTCGGGTGAAGGTTGAGAGATCAGCATGTATACGGGCACAGATCAGATTTTCTGGAAACTTTAAAAGAAAAAAACATCCCTGAGTTTCTGTCTTTAAGAGCTTTTCTTGTTGCAAATCATAAACACTCTAAATAAGAAGTATTGTATAGATTTACTGCGAGGGAGAGTTTATCTGAAACAATGACTGATTAAAGCAGAAAAACTCGTCCTCGTTGACCTCACAAGTAATATAGGAATCCATTAGACTCAGCGGACACTTTTAATTCTGTACATTTATCTTCTTTTTTTTTTTGGACAGATGAAAGTAATCTGAAATATTTGCTGGTAATCATATTGACAGATATATCTTATTGAATCAGCTGGTTATTGGAATCTGGACAATTTTAAACTCGACCAGATGATCTGCTGCTCAGATGTTTGCATTTTCCCAAGTCTGTGAACGCACCACTGCTGAGAAGCTCCTTTCTTTTATCTAAAAATTTGTATTGGTTGAATTAAGGAGATTTTTCTCTACAGAGATAAACTGTCATTCTTTTTTAGCAGAATTATTATTTTTTCTATCATTAATAAATCTCTAATGACAGAAAAACTTTTAATCGGGTGTCATTTCAGAGAAGCAAAGTATTTATGAACACAGTCAAATTTTAAATTCAACAGGAAATAAAAAAAACAACCATTTAGTAATTATAATCTAGCAGAGAATTTGGAATTTGACTAAATCAGGATGGCGAGTTGTAGAAAGGTCCGAAGTCGAAACTGATCTAGAAAACTGTGATTGTTTAGAATTAAGTATTAATTTAATCAGAAAGCAGTGATATTCATTCCCACTGATGTTCTGTGTAAAGTATTTTTATTTAACTTTACTAAGAAATACTCCTGTCACTTATTATTGATTGTAGAAAGTTGATTTCACTTCTCATGAATATTTTTGGTGAAATGGTTAAAGAACATGAAATAAACCCTGAAGCCTCGTCTTGTCAGTGCATCTGAGAAGAAGTCTGTTAATCTTTTACTTGTTCGTACATTCATTTCTGTGTCTTTTCATAGAATTTTATAAACTTTTATCAACAAAAATCTGTATATATTTGTATTTTGTTCATTTTTTGTAATAATGTAACTGATGTATATTATTGTGAGCTTGTTTTGGAAGTATTTTTGTCTGTTCAGCTTGTTCGCTGAGGGAGAAATAAGAAATGAGAATAGACATTATCTGTGTATACTTGTGCTTTTAACGTGTTTGTGTTTTGTCACCAGGAAACGAAGGTGATGGTGGTTCCCTGTCCGAGTGTCCAGCCTATAGAAGAAGCCCTGGAAGACTGCACCCGCAACGTGATTCCAGTCATCCTCTACGCCGTCAACCAGGACTCTCTAAGCTCCAAGCAGGTGGCTGATCTCTGGAAGGTCAAAGAGATGCTCTCCTTTCCCATCTGTTTCATTCGCATCCCTGACACTACACTGGCAGCCTCGCCAGAACCGGGCCGCCGGGCCGAGAAGGAGAGGGAGAAAAGCACCTTACACAAGCAGTTACTCTCTCTCGGTTTCCTAAATAACCAGACGGGAAACTGTTCCTGCGGCGCCCCCACACAGTTTTCCACCCCGGGGGCAAAGCCCCAGAGCATGCTGGGTGAATCATTCGATAAACTGCATCGATTGTTGGCCCCGTTTGCTCGCCAAGTGCTCCAGAATCAACAGGTGGAGGCTGCCAACGTGCTAAATGGGATTCATTGTCGATGTCTCGATCTTTTCATCAACCAGGTCAGAAGATGATGTGTTTGTGGTTTAACTACGTCAGTAAAGTCGTGTGACATTTGCTGCTGTGACTGTGTGGATTGGCTGGTCTCACTGTGTTTTGACTTGCTGTTCCCCAGACAGAAATCACTAACAGACCTTTGTCGTCTTTGCTTCACTCCCCTGCAGGCCTTTGACATGCAGAGGGACTTACAGATAACCCCCCGCCGGCTGGAGTACACCCGTGAGAAAGAGGGTGAACTCTTCAACTCCCTGATGGCCATAGCTAACCGAAAACAGGAAGAGATGAAGGAAATGATTGTGGAGACGCTTAGCAGCATGAAAGAGCAGCTTCTAGAAGATGCAGCCAACTTGGAGTTCACAGGTTAATAAGGAGACGCTCAAAAAGCCGCAGAATTTTTCCGCTTATATCAGATGTGTTTAGCTACTGCGGTGTGTATGTGATGACTCAGTCATGGAAAGTAATTTAAATCTAACAGTGACACAAGATATCTAAACTAAAATTATAAATCTGAACAAACATTTGGGTAAAAGGTGTTTAATTTTTCCATGTTTTTTTGGATCTGAAGGAGCAGAACTCGAGTTCAGGAAGCAGGTTATCTACAGTAACTTTCCAAAGTACAAACCAGATTAAGATGTTGAGCTTTGGTCTGTTTTTTGTCGTCATCAGTGTTTAAAACCAGCCAGATGCAGGTTTTTACCTCATCAGTTTTCTCTGTGTCAGAGTTCTACTGACACACAAAGAACACGGAACAAGTTCTGACAGAAAGAATTTACTATATAGTGTCGTTCACTTGAATTACTCAAGATCTTCAAAACAAATTTAGTTATTAATTTTTAGTAATTAAATCAGTTGAGCTTAATTCTGTTAACATAGCCAAAAATATGTTTTACTTATCCAATGAAATTGATTTATTTTCAGGGGAAGAAGAAACAAAAACACAAAATCATTTAGCTTTAAAAGAGATGATTGTGCAGATAGATGCCTCAAGTATCCAGCTTTAGTTTGGGCTCTATTGTTAAATCATATCTGTAAATGCCCAGTAGGAGATTTGGTTTAAACCAGCTCAGCCGGTAATTTAGTCCAAATCCAGACTTCCATCTTAATTCCCAGTAATAAATGTAGCCGTTGTCAAAATTTTCAACATTTTGTAAACATAAACAATTAATGTAAAGTGTTTCCAATCCAACAAAAAGTGAAACATTTAGTTCCACATTAAAAACACTACCTGTCAATACACCTGATTGAAGTCCTCAGTTTGTGTGCAGAAGCCTGTAAATGACGTGTTCATGTGGAGCAGGTGTGATGAATTAGAGAAACAATGAAAACATGCAGGATAGTGGCCTTTAAGGTCTGTAGTTGGCCTCCCTGACTGAGACGTGTAAGACTGGAGACTCAAATGAAACCTGGAAGTTGAAGCTGAAACAAATTGTGGCTGGCTGCAGTAAAAGTTTTAAGTCCCGCCCCCTCAGTAAAAATGAATGGAACATTTTTGTGAGGGTGTTGACTTCTGTTGACATAGTTCTTACTGTATCTTGTTGCTGCTTGTTGTCTGATGTATAAAACAACGTGGCTTTGTGCAGGTGAGTAGGCGGGGCTTTCAGTTCCATGTATCTTGTGGCTTTAGCTCCTGTAAACTGGATATCATGGCTTCACTTTATATTCAGTAGAGCTAGACTGAGTTTCATCTTCCACCTTTATACAAAGTCCTTAGTTGGTGGGCAGAATTGTAAAAATAAATGTAAAAGCAAGTCTGAGTTTGCAGAGAGAAAACTCATGGAAATAAACCTGGATGTAAACTAACTTTAATAAATGATTAAATCAGGTTAAAGAACCAGAATCAGACCTGAAAACGTATTCAGTGGTTTGAATCTCGGCTCAAGTATAAGTAAGATCATGATCTCGTGAGCTGATGGTTGTGTGTGATGGCGAGAAGAAGCGAAAACAAACCAGAAACAAAACTGTATTAACTTAAAATTTGCTGCTTTGAGAAGTAAACAAGAAGAGGAATTGTTGTATAGCTGTTTTCTAACATATGATTGTGTAAGATATAATATTATAATTCAATCAGCTGGTGGTAAACGGTATATTAAAATATTGTAACGTGGACTGAGGAGCTCATGACATGTGTAATGTTTCTGTGTGCTAACTAGTTACACATGCTGCACATTATCTTACAGACTTTTCTTTCATCTACAGACATCATTGTAACTACTAATGGAGAGCCTGTTACGTCAAAGGAAATAAAATCCTGCATCCACTTGATCCAGGAGCTGATAGTGGTGCGTTTGAATCAGGCGGTGGCCAATAAGCTGATCAGCTCCGTGGACTATCTGAGGGAGAGCTTTGTGGGAACCCTGGAACG
The DNA here is from genome assembly GCA_006937955.1 of Pachypanchax playfairii. Lineage (NCBI taxonomy): Eukaryota > Metazoa > Chordata > Actinopteri > Cyprinodontiformes > Aplocheilidae > Pachypanchax > Pachypanchax playfairii. The sequence goes on from SSNP01000080.1 coordinate 647,779, forward strand.
ATGTCTTAACAGTCTGGAGAAGTCCAACATCGATTCCTCCGTCCACAACATCACCTCTAATCATCTGAAACAGGTGTGCAGTGTTTGTGTCTCTCCAGAAGTGAAAGCATCCTTAAATAAATAAATAAATAATGCATCTTGATGCTGCAGATGAGTGATGCCTGCATAAACTTGTTATATTTGGACTTTTCAGCTTATCTTTCCTCATTTGTCACAGTTATTAAATGCTGCTTATCATGTGGAGGTCACCTTTCATTCAGGATCATCAGTCACGAGATTCGTCTGGGAACAAATCAAACAGGTCGGGTTTCAGAAACAAAGCTGTGAAAACTTCCAGTGATGAATGAATCCTCAGTTTCTCGAATGATGCTCATTTTTCTTACAGATAATCCACCGGATAACGTTCGTGAACCCTCCGGCCATCACTCCAGAGTGGAAGCGAAAAGTCGCCCAGGATGCAATAGAAAGTCTGAGCGCTGCCAAACTGGCTCGAAGCATCTGCTCCCAGTTCAGAACTCGACTCAACAGTTCTCACGAGGCCTTTGCTGCATCTTTACGCCAGGTTCACTTCTTCTTCTTCTTCTTTCTTTGTTTCTAAGTTGTGCTATCTGGGTGACGCCTCGCTAGCATTAGGGCCTGGGGTTTGTACACAACTGGAAGATATTGGTTGTACAAATTTTTAACAAAATTGGCCAGATAAACCCATTTTTTGAATGTGCTTCTTATGCAACAATTAACCGTTTACCACTGAGCGTGTCTCAGGAAACAACTTCCTTCGAGCATCTTTAAATTACTGTAACTCTGTTACCATTTCAACTAGAGAGAAGATGTTACAGAGATCCAGCTGAAACAACAATAACTATGTATAAAGAACTTTTGATTATTAGTGAATGAGCGTTTTGCATTAACACAGCGTTACTAGAAGTGATGGAAGATTGTCAAGCTGTGAGAACTGTTACAGTCAGAGAAGTTTAGTTTTAGTTTAGTTTATTGATAGGATCCCCATTAGCGCAGCTTAAGCTGTCACTATTCTTCCTGGGGTCCAGCAGTAAATACAAATTAAAACAGCAACATTTATAAAAGCAGTACAATTCGAAAAAAGAAAAAAAAAACAAAAATACATAAATATCCATGTCCGAGTTCTTAAATCCATTTCCGATATTCCTTAGTCCATGTCCAATTTTCAATCCCAGTCCGATATTTAATCCACATCTGGCATTTTACTCCTTATTCGGCTTCTTTAGTTCATATTTCATCAAATGTTCTATATCTGATTTATTCAGTCCTGTCCTGTTAATTTAATCCACATCCAATATTTCATAATTATTAAGTCCATGATAGACAGTTTCCACATACTATGATTACTTACATATTACTCTTAGGGTCTGATTGCACAGCCTCCATAGACACCCAAATCGTACTAACTGACTACATTCTACACCTTATCTTTCTTGTCATATGAACTCCCCTTCTGTTCTTTCAATAGGAATGTCCTTAGTTGTAGTTTACATTTATTTATTTGATGGGATGTTCTCCCACTGAATTTAATGTTTTAAAAAAGCCGATTTCCTCAACATTCAACTCAACTGTTTTCATGTTTATGTCCAGTAAGAGAATCTGCTGTATCAGTGACTTCCTGTTAGTTAACCTGAGTGATCTGAAAGGTTTTTGCATCACTTGTTTCAGGGACTAAAGTCTGCACAAATTATAGGGGAACAATAGTTGAGCTATTTCTTCCTTTATCACTGCTTTTAAAACCCAAATATGCAGCAACTGTAATCAACCAGTTCCAGTCAGATAGTTTTAATGATCTTGTGACGGAGTGGACGGTCTACATCTTTATTCTGCTAACACAAATACAATAATTAACTGTGACAATCTTAAAGAGGAAGTGATGTTTAATGATGCTCTGTAACGCCGTTGCATGGATAGAATTATACTGATTCCATTTTGTTATTAATTCGACAGGCTGTCTGAGGAAAAATAACATCAGAAGGCTTTCAGAGTCGTGTTGGAACCACCAGAAAAAACAAACTCAGCTTATATAAATCACAGATAAAAACTCTTTTCTTTGCTATCTCTCTGTGTGGTGTTGCAACAGAAAACGGAAAGAATGCCGTGACTGTAAAGTATTGTGCGGGAATGTTTGCAGTTTTCAGAAGCTCGTATCTAAAACTAAACATTGTGAAACAGCCACACATTCAAATCTGGGTCAGATCTCCTCGTGCAGATTCTCTTTACTTGTTTAATTTTATATTTAATGCCAATTTGTAGGTAAACTGGATTTATTTAACATATTTGTTTTAACGCTTGCTTCAGAGCAGAACCCTTCAAAAGATTCACATTCAGGACCCGAGAGAAGAAAGCAAGTTTCTCCTGAGATGAAAGATTTATTTGATATTTACATCTCCAGTTTATTTTAGTGGCTGTAAAGCTGCTTTGTGTTGTGGATCATATGCATTTACGCTTCCATAAGCACGAGCTGATCTTTTATAATACACTGACTTCACATATCAAAGGAAAACAACGACCACAAGAAGAACCAGAGATGTTGGAGAACTGTGGGAGGTTTGAGTCCATCAAACTCACTCACTTTTTAATGTTTGGAGTTTGTTTTAAAGCAGCTTTATTTTTACATCAGTCATTTGGTCAAAGTCTGAGTGGAACGTCCAGCTGGAATGTAAACTCCGCCCACCTGGCTCACACATCAGAGTTAATTGGTTAAAATAATAATATAGTTCAAGATTTTTTTTTTATGATTAATTAAGTCAGAATCTGATAAATCCTGTCGGCCGGGTGTGTTTTAAATATTTTACGGACTCAGTTGGTAATGGTAAATGTTGTTTACTTGTATAACACATATTGTAAGTTATATAAAGTGCTCTGGGAATCATTCATTCATTCATTCATTCATTCATACACACACATGTTGAATGTACTGAAGATACGTCTCCACACCCTCTAAACTAGACCATGAAGTACACGACCGCATGGCGTCCAGTTACTCTGTCTGCTTTAAATAAACGTTAGCAGCTCCGGGTGGATCAAGACCTTTGAAATAAACTGTCTGATAAATGACGACATCATTACAGAGGTCAGATCAGACGACCTGTACTCCCTGAGAACATCCTGTTGTCTACGTTAGTTACTATTCTGGAGAGAAAACAAACATTTGGATATAAGAAGATAAATAAAGATGTAAATGTTACAAACACGAGTTTCCTAAAGAAACAAACTGCTGGTGGTTTTTTTATTTATTTTTTATTACGTCAGTTTAAATGGTGTAAAACTTATGGCTTCACTTTTTCCTGTCACTTTTTTTCCTTTTTACTGTCGTTAAACTGCTGAATCATATGGAATATTGAACTATGCAACAACCTTCAACGTGTCATGGAAATAGATTAGATCATTCTAAATGTAAAGATATCTTGTATACAAACTTTTATTATAAAAAAACACGACATGTTGAGGAACTGTAGAATTTTCAAGTAAAAATAATTCAACTTTTATGAGTGTGCTGGTTAATTTGACCCTTATTACCAGCCATGAGATGTTAAGTCATATGTCATGTGTTTGCAGCTTGAGGAGGGCCACACAGGGCGTCTAGAGCGAACTGAAGACCTGTGGCTGCGCGTGAGGAAGGACCACGCCCCTCGACTGGCTCGTCTGTCTTTAGAGAGCCGCTCCCTGAGGGATGTGCTGCTGCACGGTGAGTCACCACTAAACCCTCTCATTGTTCACCTACAAAGCTAAACTAACAGAGAGCCATAAAACCTTTAAAAGTTCTGCATTGATGCAGTTCCAGGGATTGTATTTCTAAACGTAAACATCTGAAACCTGAAATTCATCTGCTCAACTAACAGTTTCTGTTGTTTGATCATTTGTTTGCAAACTGATGAAAAATATCAGATTCATTCAGTTCACACCGAGTGTTATTTAATCTTCTTATGTTGTGTTTTTGGCATCAGACTGTACAGTAGAAACGTGGGGCTGAAAGTCCCGTCCACTCACTCAGTCATGGCGTTTATAAGCATTAAATATCTAATTACAATTAAACATATAGCAAAAATGGATATTACAACAGTTAGCATTAAGAGCTACACTAACCAACATGTATTTTAATATTTTTATTAAATAACTGTACCATTTGTTTACATAAAGAGGGTGGGACTGTAAATGTTTTCTGCAGCCAGCCACTAGGGGGCACTTGTTTTGTCTTTAACTTCTTGGTTATGTTTCTATCTGTGAGGTATACCGGTCATTCACATGTAAACAAAGAAAAACTGAAGATTTCATATCAGCTTGTGGAACAATATTGTATAAAAGTTGTTCAATCAAGACCTGGTTCAAATATTCTGAACATCAAACCTCAACCAGCTTCTGTCTAAACCAGTTTGTAGTTTCAAAGAACTGATGTTTACGGAGCTTTTTTAGCTCTAACTGAATGTTTTTATTTTCCTCACAGGGAAACCGAAGCTCGGGCGAGAGTTGGGTCGTGGTCAGTACGGAGTTGTTTACCTGTGTGAAAGCTGGGGGGGGCATTACCCCTGTGCACTGAAATCTGTGGTTCCACCTGATGATAAACACTGGAACGACTTGGCTTTAGAGTTCCACTACACGAGGTGAGCGAGCAGGACTCAGTTGGATAACATCCAACAAACTGTCTGACACTGAAACATGAATCAACAGGTTTGGGAGCCGTTCCTCAGTGTTTTTCATTGGAAGAGACAGATGTTTTGTTGTAGAGAACAAACTCCACCCTTATTTATAAAAATAGTTTTGAATGTTGACGCTCCAGGCAGTTTTGTGTCTGTTGGAAATGACAGTATTCAATAAATGCTCAAACTGGCATAAATATCAAGAGTTAAAAGCTTTAAAACTGATCTGAGGCAGAACGATTGGAAGGAAGTGGTGAAACAGTTTGGGTTTTACTTGGAAACACCTTTGTGTTTCTGATTTTGCCCTCTGGGTGCTGCTTCAGGTCACTGCCCAAACACGAGCGGCTGGTCGACCTGCATGGTTCTGTCATTGATCACACCTATGGAGGTGGCTCCAGCATCGCTGTGCTGCTCATCATGGAGCGGCTGTACAGAGATCTCTACACTGGACTGAAGGTGATTTCTGTTAAACACATAACTCGTCCTCTGTAGGACAGTTTCCTCTTTGCAGCTCTGTCAAGCCTCCGTTCTGTGTCTTCCACCAGGCTGGTTTATCTCTGAGGGAGAGGCTTCAGATCGCGCTGGATGTGGTGGAGGGGATCCGGTTCCTGCACAGTCAGGGTCTCGTACACAGAGACATAAAACTAAAAAATGTGCTGGTATGTTTAACTAACACTTACTCCTTCTTAAGAATCTGAAACATTCCCTGATATTTATTTTAAAAAGAACTTGGTTAATTATTTGACCACCAGGGGGCGACCTTTTCTAAGACAATCATGTATAGACGTTTACATGAAAACAGCTGAAAGATTTAGATTAGATTTAAAATCATAGTAAATATTTTCTTAATCATTTTATTTTACTTCTTACTTATTATGTTTTGCTTTGTTATTGCACATTATCTGTACTTTTACTTGACAAAAATGTCCCATCAGCTTTATGTAAAACATGCTTACAGTCATAATTTTAAATTTCCTCCTACCAGATATAAAGATGTAGATATAAATGATACAGATATAAATTTGCATTGTTAAATTACAAAGTTCTCTGATTTCACAGTCTTCTATTTATCTGTTTCATCCCAGTTGGACAAACAGAATCGTGCAAAGATCACTGACCTGGGCTTCTGTAAACCAGAGGCCATGATGTCTGGCAGCATCGTAGGAACTCCCATCCACATGGCTCCAGAACTGTTTACAGGTACGACCTCTGACCTCTCACATATTCACATAATGACGAAACTCCTGTGGAACAACCCCAAACTGTTTAATTAGTCAGAAGTTTTATAAAAAGAACTCATATTAACTAACAGAGTGTAACTAAACTCTGATGGAACTTTTCTCCTGACAGGAAAGTACGATAACTCAGTTGATGTTTACGCCTTCGGGATCCTGTTTTGGTACCTCTGCACCGGTTCAGTTAAACTCCCAGAAGCCTTTGAGAAATGCTCTAGCAAGGACCAGCTATGGAACAATGTTAAAAAAGGTAAAGATTCTTCTGGAAACTAAAACTCTTTTACTCTGATCATCCTGCGTTCATGAACCCAGACGGGGAGATTCAGATCTGTATTTAATGCAGGATTTGTCACACCTTCATTAGTGCAGGTACGCTGCTGTTAAAAACACAATCCTGCTTAATGTTGCTCATACTGCCACCAGCTGGATTCCACAAGTGTTTACATGAAGAGAATCCATTTTATTAAACTCAAAGTTGTTTGTTTATTATGGAAACATAAACATCTGGACCAGCCAGCATCCTGCGCTATGAAGATGATGAGTTTTAGATGTGAGGATGAAAAAAATCAGATATAAACAGATGCATTGTCGAACTTCCTGTTGGGTATTTCTGTAGAGTTGCTGACCTTTGCAGATATTTTCTAAAGAACCTCCAGAGAACCTCAAAACATCTAGTTTCCTTCTAAACAGAAAAATGACTGATGGCAAATTTTCTTTGAGATTATGACAGAAAACTTTGTTTCGTATTTATCTTTAAGCCGGACTGAAGCACAGCCGGAGCTGTAAACAAATTTAGTTGCTAAATTGCTGCATGAAGATTTAAACTGAACGTCACAAGTAATTCCCATAAATCAGCAGATTAAAAATGAAACCTGGTCCTGATGTGAATGTTTGGTGTGGTCTCTCTGTGTTTCTGTCAGCTTCAGACTCAGCTGTGCTTCATCGTTTCAGGTTCCAGACCGGAGCGGCTGCCCAGTTTCGACGAGGAGTGTTGGCAGCTGATGGAGGCCTGCTGGAACGGTGACCCCTCCCTCAGACCCCTGCTCGGCATCGTGCAGCCCAGCCTGCAAAGCATCATGGAACGTCTGTGCGGATGCGGCTCGGAGCAGAAAAGCAGCAGCCTTGAGGACTCAAACTGAAAACACTCCAGATAAACTAATAGATTACCAGAAGAGTATTTTTGTTGTATTTATGAAAAGCAGATGGTTGTTGGGTTTACGTTATTTATGAGGAGCTGACAGACACCAGGTGTGTGCAGATGTGCTTGTTTTAATGATTGTTCTTTGTGTATTTGTATACAAACTCCACACTATGCTTTTCTGGTAGCTGCAGTGCTAATTGCTACTTTGTCATAGATTTACTAGATTCAAATTGTTTTAAAGAGTAAGTCATTCCCAGTATTATAAAAAAAATATAAATGTATAAGATTAATTTTAGATTGTATTTAAACGGAACGTGTCTGTGTGTATTCAAAAACATCTTTTTTAATAAAATGATCTGTTACAACAAAATCTGAATTAGCATTTACCATCTTTCTTGACCTTTGACCCCTCAAAACAGAGATTATTATATATTATTCATTATTTATTATTATATTTATTCAACTTTATTAGGTGTTTGGATAGATTTTACCTTTTAATTAGCTGACATGTACAGAGCCCCTAAGGGAACGTGGGAATGTGTGTATCAGATGATATGTGACACAAGAAAGTATCTGGTGCTCACGAGAAAGTATTTTTTTTTGGGATGACATCAGCCTGGTGTTTTTGAGTTACATGAAGCAGTAAAATCCTCACGGTTGACCTTCACTGATTCAAACCAGATTTTCCAGATCAAAGTTCAGTTTTGGACAGTTTGTTGAAACGATGTGATCATAGCTGCTGCAGCTCAGCTGTGTTGTATTGGGGTTTTTCCTGTTTTCTTCAGCACATTTAGAATTCATCTTGTTACGTTTGGAAGAATTACAGTTCTGAGTAGGATCATTTAAATGTGGCCTGATAGTTACTGATTGATTTCTGGGTTTGCTGCTTCTTTCAAGAACTAGTTTTATGATGCAGAGGATCTGCACACACAGACACCCGCCTTTCCCCGCCCACTAGTTCTCGGTATCCGACCTTTGATTGTCATCCTCGCAGGTGATGAGTCCAGGAGGAGGCGGCTTCCTGTAGTATTTTCAAGGTGAGCTTGGTCAAGACTCAGCAGTGAGACGCACTCTTAGTCTGACCCCTCACCAGAGTCCAGTTTGCCATGATAGACCCTACCAGGGGCCCCATGATCATGGGAGCACTCAAACCCCTCCACCACATAGTGATTCAATAGGATCCTACTCTCACCTATGGTCATGAGATCTGGATTCTGACTAAAAAAATGAGATCCTGGATGCCAGTGATCGAAATAAGCTTCCTCAGTAGGGTGGGCAGGGCTCAGCCTTAGAGATAAGGTGAGTAGAGATGCAGTTCCTCTTTGTCAAAAGTATCAGACGGACATCTTGCTGGTTAGACCATCAATTACCTCACCGACCAGCCACAGTACTAGTGGCTACACGGCTGTGACTCGAAGAGAGTTGTCTGCAGCATAGATGCACCCCAGGAAACTGTCCTCTCACTCCTTCTCCTCACAATCTGCACCACAGATTTCACTTACAACACCGTCACCTCCAGAAGTTCTTAGACGACTCAGCCATTGTTGGCTGTGTGTCTGAGGGGAACCAACTGGAGTACCGGTCAGTCATCATGGACTTTGTAAACTGTGAGAGCCTTTGCTTGAACACCAGTAAGATGAAGGAGATGGTGATCGACTTTAGGAGAAGGACACTAACACTCCCACCAGTGAACATCTAGGGACAGGACATTGAGACTGTGGACAGCTTCAAGTAGCTGGGTGTTCACCTCAACAATAAAATTAACTGGTCCCACGACACCGACACTCTGTACAAGAAGGGACAAAGTCATCTCCACCTTCTGAGGAGACTTTCGGAGTGAGCAGGCCCTTGCTATGGACTTTTTATGACTCTGGTAGCTTCAGCCATCCTCTACTGTGTGGTCTGCTGGGCCCTGGGGAGATTTGAGGGGGACAGGAAAAGAACTAATAAGCTGGTCAGGAGGGCCAGCTCTGTCCTGGGCTGCCCACTGGACTCTGGAGGAGGTGGGTGAGAGGAGGATGTTGGCCAAAATAACATCCATTATGGACAGCAGCTCTCATCCACTACATGAGACTGTGGAGTAGCTGAGCAGCTCCTTCAGCGGCCAACTGAGACATCCTCAGTGCAGAACAGAGTGATACCACAGGTCCTTCATCCCCACTGCCGTCAGACTGTACAATGTACAGTTACTGTACAGTTATAATAATCATCAGTGTTTAATAACCTGCAATAGGTCACTTTCTTTTTTGTCAAAACCTCACTTACCTGTAAATATGGAAGCTGTTTTTAGCTTTATTTTATTTGTCTCCATTATTTCATTAATCATCCCATCTATTCTCTGCCCACATTTTCTGTAGATAAGATGCCTGCTCTGAAACGTGTACTTTTTTTGTAAATTTTGATGGCTTATCATTGACTTATTTGTTGCACATTTCTTTTTGCTGTTTACATTTTATTGTGCGTTCTTTTAAAGAGTTGATGTGGCTGGGGAATTTCTCCACTGTGAGTTCAATAAAGTATTATCCTATCTATTTAGGAAGTCTCCTGGTCACCTCCCTATGGCTGTTCTAAGGGCACATCCCACTGGGTGGAGACCCCCAGCCAGACCCAGAACTCACTGGAGTGACGACATGTCCTCTCTGGTCTGGGAACATCTTGGAATCCCCCAGGAGAAGCTGGAGAGAGGGATGTCTCAGTTTCCCTCCTGATCCTGATGACCCGACTGGGATAAGCAGAAGAAGACGCATGAATGGATATTTTTTTTTTTTTTTTTTTTTCCCCATGTGCTGTCTGGCAATAAAGAAGTTGGAATTGACGTCCGTATGCATAGAAATGCCTGACAGATTTGTTCTCACAAGCTGAACATGCAGCAATCACTACAATGTTCCGCTTGTTACCTTTATTTATTATGATTTTATTTAGATGTTATTTTGTTTATTACAGCTTTTTTGAATCAGTGGACATGTCAAAGGAGAGAGGAAATTAGAGGGCAAAAAAGAAAGAAGAGGAAAGAAAGATGAGAAGAGAAGTTGGGAGAGAAAGAAATCTGCTTCAACACCTGCTGAAAGACAAAAACAAGAGCAGAGACACCACAGCATCGACCAACATCTATATTTAAACACTGATAATGTCACTGTGGACGCAAACAAATAAGGACACTGCTTAACACACAACATCCCCAGTGGCAGCTGCAGCCCAAGTCCGTGAGTGTCTGTGAATATCTGTGTGCCCACCTGTGTGCATGGTCGCGCCTGTGACCTTAACCTCTTAAGCCCCAACGTCCCCCAATAGGGGGACTTAGGGCCTCACCGAAAAAGGGCTTGGGGCTTAAGAGGTTAAGGTTTCTCCATAACATTGTTTGACAGTGGGTGTAGAAAGCCCCGGCCCCCAGATCTCAAAGCAGACCAAAGGGCCAACCCAAGCCCAAGGGATCCAGGCCCTAACCCTGGAGCAGCAGATCCTAGGCAGGCCACCGCAGGAGAAACCAAAACCCCCTCCCAGACAAGACCATAAGCAACATCCAGCGCAGTCACCCCCAGCAACCGCAGTACAGGCGCCCCAGGGAGCCGTGGCGTGATTCCACAGGCCCCGCTGGCAGCCAGCCATCCCCAAACACCCCGGGACATGGATCCGAAGTCCAAGACCCAAGGGCAGCCCCTCCTGAAGAAGGTATTGGACGGAGCTAGGAAGTGCCCAGCCCACCAGCCACCGGGAGCAGGCCCGTATACACCCCAAGCACCCAGCCACAAACTCTAGGAACCCCTAGTGTGCAGGCTGGTGGGGGAACCAGTAAGCAGTGGGGGCCTTGGTGGGAGGAGACAGGCGGGAGGGAGAGTCCCGCTCAGATGAGTTGGTAGTGTTAGATGTTCTAGTGTGCATTTAAAACAGAGGGCTAGGGTCCAGCCCACCCTCAAGAGTCCTACGTGTGTGTAATGTGAATATGTATATAGAGAGAGTGTCTAAGCTGTGGGTTAAAATTGGAATGCAGTCTGCCACCAGGGCAGAGGGAACCTGCATCCCAAGGCCCTGTGTTGCGCAGGAGACTGTGCAATGGAGCAGGAGGTGGAAAGCTGAACGGGATGGGGAGGAAAAGACTGGGAGGAAGATTCCCTCCTAGGGAGCCAGCTCCCCTACTGACCCCCATAAGCAACCTGGTTCTCCGCAGCCCACCAAGGGCAGCGGGACCTGGAAGCAGCTACTTCCGCAACCAACGGCGCCTAAGGCAAGCCGCCCTGCAGCGCCCTAAAAGGAGAACTTAAACCCTCCCCACCTTCCATTCAGCACATATTCTATAAAGAGACAGTAGACATCCAGAATGAGCCCCCCCCATCCAGACAAGACTTGTCTGATGTAGAGGCAAAAGCAGTTTCAAGACTAATATGGTCCATCAATAGGTCCTTATGTTGTTTAATACTAAGAATGGATATTTCTTTCAAAGACCCATCAGATAAACATATTGAGACTAGGATCAACAAGCTAATTTTTTTCTTTTATTTTCAATAGCATATTATATAAAAATAGTATAAGACACTTCAAACCTGGACTAAATTATTTTGCACTAGTAAGCAGAACAATTAAAACCACATCTGTGATTTGTGAAAGGGGTTTCTGATTTGTGAAACTCAAATAAAGACAGATTTTATTCTTTTTTCTGCATCTGGACCACATTAAAACAGCTGTAGATCAATACAGAGACACTTCAAACCTGGACTGGGTTATTTTGCACTAGTATCAGAACAATTAAAACCACATCTGATCTATGGTCTCATGGGGAATGAGGAAGTGGTGCGTGCATATAGACCTTGGATCAGGAAATTATGTCACATTCAAATTGAAAGTAAAGCAGGAGCGACAGCAGACAGCGGCGTGAGCTGTAAGTCTGATTCTTTCTGATTTTATACTTGTAGTTTTAACTCTGAAATATCATTGAAAAGACTTTAAACTCAGGAGTATAAATTCACTATAATCTAACTTTATTGTTTTAGTGCTTTTCTATCATGATACTTTCACTTTCACATTTAGTACTCTTGGGATTTTTATACGCAGTTTTAAATGTCAATGAATCTTGTTTAAAATGACTGACTTTTGAAAAAGAAAGTTATTATGAAATAGACAGAAACTCTACTGACAGTCAGTTTTTATCATCATGGCCTACACATTCATGAAGAAAATTTGGAGTTCTCACTTTTTTGCATAAATGGCTTCTATCAAAATATATGATGCGTTTGTTGTTCAGGTGAAAACAAAACAGAAAGCAAACTGGATAGATTGTTTAGTTCCAAAGTTTTTAATATCTTAATCTATACTGGGCATTTGCCTTGATGATGATAATGTCTTGATGAACATCCAGTGTCTGCATGTAAAAAAAAAACACATTTTGTTTAAAGTATACTTTTTGCAATCAAAAATAAATAATAAACAAACAAAATCAATCTGGATTGAATATATTTTGTTTGTTTATTTTACTAGAACTGTTTAATATTTATGATTGTTTCTTAAATAAAATCATCAGTTTGTTTATTATTCTTCAACAGAAAGAAATAAAAATGGATCTCAAGATGGTGCTTTTTGGGAAAAGCGGCACTGGAAAGAGTTCAACAGGAAACACAATCCTACAAAGGAAAGCTTTTGAATCTGGAATGTTTACAGTTACATCAGAGTGTCACATAGAAACAGGAAAGTTTGAAGGTCAAAAACTGGCTGTAATCGATACGCCGTGTTTTTTTAACATCACGAACAACAGAGAGAAGGAAAAACTGAACAAAGAGATGGGAAGGTGTGTTTTATTTGCTGCTCCTGGTCCACACGTGATTCTGATTGTGATCCACTCCAACAGATTCACAGATGAACAAAACCCAATGAAATTCATCCTGGAGATGTTTGGAGAACAGGTTGCACAATCCACTATGGTTTTGTTCACCCATGGAGACGAGTTGGAGATGGAAAGAGTCCAAATTCAAGAGTTAATCAATGCAAATGCAGCTCTGTCTGCACTCATCAGTCAGTGTAAAGGAAGATATCATGTTTTTAACAACAACGAAGGACAAGATCCATCACAGGTCAGAGAGCTGCTGCAGAAGATCAACATGATGGTTAAGGAGAATGGAGGGAGTTACAACAGTGAAACGCTACAAAGAGCTGAAAGAGCCATAATTAATGAGATGGGCCGAGTTCAGAGAGAAAATCCAGAGACTGGTTATACAGGAAGAGGACAAGGAATAAATAAACTGCTGGTTGGTTTAGTGGTTGGACTTGCATTTATAATATTCAAACGATATATTTGACGTTCTCATCAAGAGGTTCCTCAAAGCTACACTGATGTTGAAAGAAAATAATCAGAGCATCAGTTTCCTTTTATTTGTTAATTTTAGAGAAGCATCAGAGCTGCATCAGTTCCTTCATCCACCCAATGGGAACAAAATCTATCAGCACATATTAGTGCACAAGAAAAGAGACAGTAAGAAGAAATATCAAAACTCTAAGAATACAAAAAAATGTGTTCTTGTACATGTTCAACTTCAAAGAAAATAAAAAGGAAGTTATTACTTAACTTAACTTTAGGTTATCTTTTATAGATCTAAATCTCAGGTTAAAAATGTGATACTTGATTCCAATTCCTGTTTTCAGTATCTGATCACTTCAGGAGGAGGAGACATTAAGATGAAATCTTTTGTTTTCATGAAGGAATTTAACTGCTTTTATTACAACTAACTGGATGTTTGTAACTCGCTGTATGTTGGTGTTAGCCAGGTGTGTAACTCACAGCTGTAGTCCAGAACGCTGCAGATCTTCTTTTAACACAAACAAGAACATGTCTCACCTGTACAGGTACCGGCTTCTCTTCACTGGCTTCCTGTTTGTTTTGGGATTGATTTTAAAGTTTATCTGTCTGACCTGCAGCCTCCTCCAGATCACTAAGATCTATTAATCACTTGCTTTTTGTCAGGCTGGTGCACAGAGTTAATCGAGTGTTTGCAGCTACAGCAGTTCCAGGATGTTTTGTTTTCACAAAGTTTGTTTGTTTGTCTGTTAACAAGATCCCTCGAAAAGTTCTGGATACATTTTAATGACATTTTCAGGAAAGATCAGAAATGGCTCAAGGAGGAAGTGGGTAGATTTTAGGGGTGATCTGGATCACCGGCTGGATCCAGGAATATTTTTAATGATTCTTCATCATTGTGAGATCGAGCTGTTTTAACATATCTAACTGTAACTTCACAATAAAAGATCCAGGTGTTCGTTAACAAAATACAGGTTCATTTTTTATGCAAATGTTGGTGGATCTGAGCTCTCCGAGTGCTTTTCTGCTTCTTAAATGTGCATTAAAATACATTTGTTTATTTCTATCAAACTTACTTGGATTAAATATACTTTGGGGAAATGCAAGTTGTGGCTTTATGAGGACAATAAGTCAAAAATAAACTGTTAGCTTTTTATATACAGTAGTGTGCAAAAGTTTTAGGCAGAGGAAAAAAAATGAAATTAATTAGTTGTGAGCAGCTGTAACTTTAAAACAGCATTAATTTGTCACATGCAGCCAATAGGAAGCAAAATACTAGTTAGGGGTGATTAAAAACTTTTGCACACTTGAGTTTACCACTCCACCGCCCTGTATAAAAGAAATAAAAGGTAGAATTTTGCCAGATTTGGTAAAAAAAAAACTGTTTAATTGGTAAAAACAGGAGCGACAGAGTACAAGAGACAATCGTTTGTTTAGACGTCAGTGTTATAACAAACACCATGACCGACCCGGTGATTCTCATGAGCTTTATACATTTAACTAATGTTGTTCCTTAAAATTGGCATCGACAAATATCACATGAGTCCACAACATGTCCATCAATAGATTTCTCCTCACGTTTAAAGATATGCTCTCGATTCATTTACAGTAAAATGGATTACAGCTCAGATAAAAATCACAGAACAAATCTGCACATATTTTCCTTTATAAAACAAAACCGAGCCTGTTTCTAATCTATAAAATACAGCAGTTTAGACACTGAACTCATGTTTTAATCCCTCAGATAAGATGATGATAAATGAGATCATCTGTAAAAAACCAACGTTCTCCCAGTGATTTACAAAAACAAACAGGTGTCATGAAAGTCTTTTGAGTTCTTTACAAATGCAGATTAGAACCTCTTGAAGGTTTGATTCAGTGCAGCTTCAATCAGCTGGAAAACAAACAGTGATGAGACGTAGCTTATATGGAGCATCTCTTAAACAGGCAGATTCAGTCTTCTGTTTTCAAGTTGACTTCAGCGTCCGTGGACACGTAACGAGCCCCGGCGTCAACGAATCAGGCGCGACCGCCGTGTGATGTAACTCAAAAACCTGATCCGAACAGACGCCAGCAGCTCACACAGCAACACATGAACAAAAAGAACATTTCCCTGAATGTTTGAGTCTAAAACTAAATGACCCACCAAGAAAACATGACATCTTTATTGTCCCACAGTCTTCAAAAATATATTTAAATCCTGAAACAAAAAGAAAACTTAAAAAAAAAGGTCGACCACCAACAAATCTGGGCAGTAAATAAAAAAAAAAAGTGCATTTCTTCAAGTATGTAAACAAAACGATTTCTTTTAAAGGGAGACTTGTTCTGTCAGTGTGTGGTGACTCCTGAAGTTTGGCACACACGTATGAACTCACAAAAACACACAATTCATACAACACACACACACACACATACACACACTCCTTCAGAGGATTACAAGCTCCTCCTCCATCCTCGTTTCACTGAAGAGGAAGTCTGGTGCTCCGTGTTGGCAGTAGGTGTTGAGAAGGGAGGATCTATGACCTGCAAAGACACACCCCTCCATCAGCGAGGTCACATGGACGTGTTGCAGTGGCTGCTGGGAAAACAGGGTGATGTGAGGAGGAGGATGAGAGATGGATCCAGAGAGTTGGAGATGATGAAGAACAACACAAGGAAGAATACAAAATAAATGAAAATAAACGTGATGATGATGAACATACACGCACACACACACACACACACACACACACACCCACAAGTGTGTTTTGGTATCCTTATGGGGACCGTCCATTGACTTCCATTGATTTTAGTAACTAGATTTATACCTAACCCAAACCCTTTTCCTAACCTTAACCATTACTGATCTATAACTAACCCTAAGACTAACTAAAACTCTGTTCACACCATACCTATAAACCTAACCCCTAACCCTAAAAAGGGGAGTCCCCCTCATGGGGACCAGGCTTCGGTCCCCACAAGAACCCTCGGACCCCAGAAAGATAGTAAAAGTCAGGAAACGGGTCCCCAGGAGGTCAGAAATACAAACCCACACACACACACACACACACACACACACACACACAGACAGGATGTTGAAATGATGCACCAATCTGAAGACAGTGATCCTGATCATTTCTGAATGAGGATCAGAGCTTCATGGGATAAAACTAAAGAATAAAAATCTGTGATTGTTTTTGGAAAGAGGAAAAGGCAAAAAAACTCATTAGTACTTAAAGTTTATAAACTTATTATTAATTTAATTAACTGCAATCCAAAAATATTAAACATACTTTTGAAAACTTGAGAGTTTTTTTGTTACAAAAGTTTTTTTTTTTCGTAAAGCCGTTATTACTCCAAATATTAAGAAAACTATTATCATAAAAATTATGAAGTTTTTATTGTATCAGTATTTCTGTGAGTACTTTTATTATTATGCTTTTACTGCAGTTATCTGTGTAAAAGTGTAGAAGACTCCTTTACATTTTAAAATCTTATATATTTTTTTTCTTAATGTTCTTATCTTCTTTAAATGTTGTTGGAAAACACACTGGGTTTCTCTTAGAAGTTAACGTGCAGTCTAAATAAAGTTTCACTGAGTAAATATAATTATTCTTATGATATCTGCGACTGCATTCGAACATCATATTTTTAATAAAACAACGTTGGAACATAATAAAAATCCAGAGCTTCAGATTTGAAACTAAACAAACACCAGCAGATAGTAACAGATCGGTGCATGAGCTGTAAATATGGTTCTATTATTTGGTTTTTCAGAATTCCCTCGTGTTGCTTTATGAAGTTTTACACGCTGTAAATGATGTTTGTAGAGTTTCTGTTTTCTAACCGGCGCTGTCTTCACTTGGCTTGACATTAACATGTTGAAATGAACGGGCGATGGGAACATCGATCACTGAGGACGAGTGTAAACTGACGCAGACACTGACAGGCAGGAAACATCTGTGCTGATGACTCACTCTGAGCCTGACGAGTCGCCGTCCACCGTCCCCGCCTTGATGCTCAGGGCGACGCCGTTCAGCTGATCGGGGTTCTGGGCGGGTTTAGCTGAGTCGGCTGGGGTCTCGCTGGAGGAGGATCCCTGTGGCGACGCTGCGCCCGGGAGGTTTTCACACACTTCGCTGTGGATGCAGTGGAGACTGTTCCTCTCTACTATCGGAGAAAGCTGCTTTTTCTTTAGGATCCCTGGACACAATAAAACAAGATGTCTCTGGGTGAAGAAGTGAACTCTCAACCTAACTTGTGTTAAATACATCGTTTTACCTTTATGAGGGTGAGTGTAGAAGTTTGGTAAAATAGGCATCAGCACCGTCATGGACTCCTGCGCTCTGTCGTCTGATGATGTCTGAAGACGACGACCGAGAACCAGATCCTGAGTCTCCATCCTCCCTCTGTCTCCACCTACAAACTCACTGTCACCAACCACTGCTGAATAATCTCCAGGCCAGAGCATCTTCCCCAAACTGCTGTCTGAAAGACGAAAAAAACAAGAGATATTTACTTCACTGATACTGTTTCTAACATCAAATAATATGTTTTATTGCAATGAGCGCTATATGATATAAAGTTATATATTTAATATACAAATTATTTGTTTTCTGAATCTGTTAAAATTGCAGAATATTTATTTTATCCAGTCGGCTGCAGATGGCGTCTTCCAGGGTTTTAAATAAAGGATATTAATTTACCGTGTGTTTGGGGTCTCTGAGTGCCGTTAGATGCCAGGTTTTCCCAGCATTCCTCTGGTGGGAGGGGACCGTCTTCGTCCTCACTGTCAGAGGAGTGTGTGGAAGCGTAGGACCCGCTATGGTCGTCCTCCAGGGACAAATCGCTGTCCGAGTCGCTGTCGTGATCTGCAGACAAACAACAGCAGGTTACAAAAGATCATGAGCAGCATGTGTCCGTGAGGGTGAATCACATGACAACTCTACCGTCCACATGTTCCTTCGTCTCATGGAAGAGTGACGTGTGATCGTTCAGAGCGATGTGCGCCTGGCTGGTATTTAATCCACTGTCCCTGAACAGAGAGAGAACACAGTTTACTGCAGTTCATTGGGACAACACAAGTATCTTATTTTGAAAGGACTTCCTCACCGGAGGACGAAGGGCACGTAGCTCTGCTGGCTCTTCCCGCTCTGCATGGTGCCGTTCAGAGACGCGCTGGATTCGCCAAACGGGAGGTGATACAACCTTCCTTCCATGTAGTCTGAGTTGCATTTATAGCTCTGGAAATTCAGTAGAGAGCAAGAAGAATAAATGTTTTAATTGATTTAAAAAACACCCGACAGGAAGATCAGCTTATCTGTTGTTCATTAATCAGTTAGTTTTCCTACAAAGTTATTTTTTGATTGTGATTTTATGTATCAGGATAAACTCACAGATGATTTCGATTTAATCACGTGATCTGGGCGCTTATGGCTGCAGCAGTACTTCATGGCTTTCCTCGCCTCCTTATTGAAGGCGATGCGGAAAAAGAAAACAAACGGACCCTAAAAGATGCACGAGACAAGAAGAAACGTCAGGAGAACGAAGGAAATGAGCCTTTTAGTTGTGCTGAGAGCAAAGGTGAACTCTCACCTGCACACAGTTAAAACCTGCAAACAGGTAATGGAAGATGATCATGTCGCTGTTCACCGAAAGAAGAGCCAAAAAACAGGTGACAGAAACCAGGAAGAGAACGCCGCCGGCAGTTTTCTGTCCCGAGCTGCAGGATAACAATTACAGAGTACTTAGTAAAAAAAAAACACGCAATAATTTGATTCACTGCCATGCTTCTTCCGTTGATTTTATACATGTGACACTATTGGCGTCTGGCTGAGAAGCACATGGTTATTGTATCTGAGTGCTGATTGCAATTTTAACATAAGTTTAAACAAATAAAAAAAGAAAATAAAAAAGGCTCCCTCATGATTTGGCTGGTAAACTCACACACGGGTCTCTTTCTTCTCGATGTTGTGATGTTTCACTGAGCAGGAGGCTCGTGAAGACAGAATGAAGAGGAAGATGTTCATCTGTGGAAGCAAACACAACGATACCTGAGTGCTGTGACAGAAAACATTCAAACTCCTGCAACAGAGTCAAAAACGACCATCTGTGTTTATTTAACAGCTTTACTGGCGTATCGTTTAGTATTTTATAAGTACATGCAGACAGATGCGAAGAATGAAGGAACTCACCGACACCGCCAAGGCAATGGGACCAGCAAAGCTCCAGATCAGAGTGTCGTACATGGACAGCCAGCAGAAGTCTGGGTTACCGTAACCTTCAGGGTCTAGTCCCACCGCCAAACCTGCAGACAGAACCACAACAACCCAAACATGCAGGTGTAGAACTGATTTGTTACTTAGCGACACTGAACACCAGATAACTTTTAATGTAAACGCTCAGCATTTCTTTTTTTATTTACTTTATTTATGGTTTTAAGGCACATAATTAGAATACAATATTACAACATGTTAATATACAGTACCATTACCAAACAAAGACACATGTTAAACCCCCATTACACACACAAAATATGAAAAAATAATATAAGTAGCAAAATTATATGTCGCGAAAAATAACTAAAATAAAATAAAAATAATAATAAAGTAGAACAAACACACACAAAAGGGAAATAAATAAATAATAAGAGGTGTCAGGAGAATTATCTTTTGTCATCCTTTAATCCGTCGCCTAACCTATGGCTTCTAGTTGTATCATTTAACTTGGAACAAAGGGAAAAACAGCTTGTTCCAGAAAAAGAATTAACGGGTTCCACGTTTTGGAGAATTTATCTACTGAGTTTTTAACAATAAAACAAATTTTCTCCAGTTTTAAAAAATATAAAAGATCACGAAGCCAGTGAACATAAGAGGGAGGCGCAGGGCATTTCCATTTAAAGGAGAACGCCCGTTTTTTGCAATTGGGGCCTTATTTATTCTGTGAGATGTGTTTTACTCGTCATCAGTGGTACTTTTTTGTGATTCGGATTCGTCTCGGAGATTTTTGATTCACACGGCAAACACCTAAACGCCAATAAACGAGAGTCGGTTGGGCCTGCGTTCGCCGACCCTAAATCGGTTTAAAATCAGTTCAAATCCGTTATTTTTTTTATCTCATTCCTCATTTTGCTGTTGCACCCAGGATATGCGCAAAATTGACCCATTTTTTCTACACTGAAAACAAGAGTTCCAATTTGTGTGTTGCTACGAATAGCTAAGGAGTAGCAGTTTCAAACAACTTCCTTACAGGTAATACGTGAGTGGGCACGGAGAGATGACATCACTCTCCCGTCACTGTAAAAAATATCATTTCTATGAGCGCAGGATTCAAGATGGCACTGGAACGGAATAAACAATAGAGTATCTAAATGGCCAGATTAAAAAAAATAACAGATTTGAACTGATTTTAAACCGATTTAGGGTTGGCGAACGCAGGCCCAACCGACTCTCGTTTATTGGCGTTTAGGTGTTTGCCGTGTGAATCAAAAATCTCCGAGACGAATCCGAATCACAAAAAAGTACCACTGATGACGAGTAAAACACATCTCACAGAATAAATAAGGCCCCAATTGCAAAAAACGGGTGTTCTCCTTTAAGTAAAATAACTCTACGGGCAATAAGAGACATAAAAGCCGATGTTGATTTCTGAGATGTCAAATGTAGATTTAAAGGAGGAATACCAAAAAGAGCCGAAAAAGGATTTGGATGGAGTATTTTGCCAACAACCACTGATATTATTTCAAATACTTTTAACCAGTAATTCGAAAGTTGCGGGCAGAGCCAAAAAGCATGAATTAAATTAGATGATGGATACTGGCATCTGTCACATAAGGATAAATCTTAGACAAACGGGCCTTAGTGTAATATATTCTATGTAACAGTTTACATTGAATAAGACTATGTCTAAACGCTCAGTATTTATAATTTGAAATCTTTATTTTTACTTTTCACACATACATTTCCTTCTTACTGTTATTTACACTGTAAAAATAACACACAGTAATAATGTACATAGAGTTACGCTTAATGCTAAACTGAAGTTAATGAAAACACAAATTTATCAGACGAGCTGCATTAATCTGTGTTAACCTTCACATTGAAAAATCCTGCTAACAAAACAAACAGCTAAATATTCTGGGGGGGGGGGGATAATTAACTATTTTGTGGGTTAAAAATCACAATAACTTCACAAAGGAAGTAATACAATATTTACACAAAAAATGAGCTTTAATTGAGCTGATATAATTCTAGCTGCAATTATTATTAGATCAACATTTATTTATTTCTCAAAGATCTTTTCTCTCTTACTTTCTGACTCTTTTTGATCCTCTACAGTTACAGTAACATGTTTGATTTGGTTTGTATCGGCCGATTATTTTGTTTTTAAATGAAGTGATGAGTGTTCAGACCTGTGATGAAGGCGGGAACTCCCCAGCCAATCAGGTAGTAGAATCTCATCGGCCCGTAGTTGATGTCTCTCACTTCGCTGATCATGCGGTAAACATGGAGTCCCTCCAGGAAGAGCCAGGAGAAGGAGCAGAGGTAGAAGAAGTGCAGCAGGATGGCGATGACTGTGCAGACAAACTGACGAAGGAAGAGAAGGAAAACTTTCTGAGCTGGAAAACTTTCAGGAGACGTGAGAGGACACGGAACAGAAGAGTTGGATGATTACTGGGTTGTCGGCCTGGTTGATGCCCAGGATGAAGATGAGTTCAGACAGAAAGAGAGCGATGGATCCGTTGTTGATGATGCTGGTCTTGTTGCTCTGCATGGCTCTCAGACACAAGAGGAAGACTGATGTGAGGAAGAGGAAGCCCAGCGTCACGCCGGCTGTGCTCCACGTCAGGATTTTGATAGGCAGGATCTCCCCGTTCTGAAGCAAACATCATATGCAGCTGTTGAACAACACTGTGATGATGTTTGAGTTTTAGTGTAACATCCCTGAGACCCTCACCTCCCTCCTGGAGATGTCCATCAGCACAGCAAAGCTGGTCATGTGATAACACTGACAGCTGATGTGGGTGCTGTTTCTGAAAACCACCTCGCATCCTTTCGCCGACCAGCCGCCGCTTCCAGAACTAACCAGAAGAACCAGAACATCAGAATAACACACACCCCTGCTTGTTGTGTGTGTGTGTGTGTGTGTGTGTGTGTGTGCTCACAGGATTGTGTGGTTCCAGAAGACGCAGATGGGTTTAGAGCGCTCCTCGGTGGTGACCAGGCGGAACTGCACGGTGATGGGTTTGTCCAGCGTGTGCTGCAGCAGCTCATCATTATCATGAACGGTGATGCTGACCACCGGCGTGTTGATGACCGGACGCTTCGGTACGCTGAAGGACAAAACAACATGTCAAGTTTGAAAAATTCTGTTTTCTACTGAAAACAAAACAAAAAGCTGTAAAATGTTTAGGTTTTTGTTTAGTAAAAATACTATCAGCTCTCAGAAAGAGGTGCAGATTTCATTAGAAGTATCTGAATCAGATGCTTTTCACGTTGGCAGTAATTTACATTAATGTGGCAGATTTTCCTTTAAATGCTGCATAAAATTCTTGTTTAATAAGAGCAAATTGCACAGAGAGATACAAAATGAGACTTAAGTACTTTAAATACCTCATTTACATCTACAAAATATACACAATCTTATGGTGAATTAGAAATTGTTATCTTTTTTTTCCATAAAAACTAAAGTTACTTGTGTCAAAAAAATCATGTGTAAAATTAAAACGAGTCAAATTGAACTTTGAATTAAATTTTTGGTGGATTTTATTGTGTAAGTTCATTAAAATAGCTGAAGCTGGTTGCTGGTTCACTCACTTTGTCCCAACCTCTTTAACTTCAAGTGAGGCTGCACAATCAATCACATTTATTTTTATTGTTACATCAATGGTTCAATATTACTAAGAGTAGCTGTAAATCTCTGAAACTGCGTGTCAGTTATATATGTGAAGCTGTCAC
The DNA here is from genome assembly GCA_006937955.1 of Pachypanchax playfairii. Classification (NCBI taxonomy): domain Eukaryota; kingdom Metazoa; phylum Chordata; class Actinopteri; order Cyprinodontiformes; family Aplocheilidae; genus Pachypanchax; species Pachypanchax playfairii. Next base: position 671,028 of record SSNP01000080.1, read on the forward strand.
AGATCTACAAGCCAACATCTCGCAAAACAGCAAAAAAATGAAAGAATTTAATGAAAGAACTGAAAAAGAGGATTAAAATTTGAGTTATCCCAGTAATTACATTTCCTCTGGTGAATACTTAACAGAAGTAAAATGTTAATTTGTAGAAACATTAGTCCTCTCACCGCAGACTTCTCTTGTCTGGATCGTAGCTCTCTGGTAAAAGTGAAGCAAGGCTGTGGAAGATGATCACGCTGGCGATGGCGTCCTGCTGGCTGTCGTCTGGGTGGCGTCTCTTCCTGTTACCTGAGCGGTTCCTCAGCGAGGACTCTGGGAAAACATCTAGGTTTCTGTGGTTCTTGTCTGTCAGTGGTTGAAAGACCGAATCGGGGAGGGTGACGGCGGTCTCCTGGTCGGCAGGGCGTGGACCCCTCAAGGACTGGTACCGAGGCAGCTTGGCTCCAGCAAAATGCATCTTCTTCAGACGGTCCACAGAGATGACTGAGGAAACCAGAAAGCATGTGACATCAGAGGACTCTTCTTTACACAAGACCTCAACCACAGATTTTAACCTGATCTTAAACAGATTCTGAAAGATTCACATGCTGATTGATTAAAAATTTGTTTTTGAAGTGTTCACCGATGTTCGGTGTGACGATGGTGAAAGGGCTCAGGTAGGTCTTCCTCATGTTTTGAGCCAGTGTGTTTGCGTAGTCCTCGTAGCGCCGCAGCAGCGCTGCCGTGCCTCCCTCCGTGTGCTGGATCAGCTCCCAGTGTGGCCGCGTGTCCGGAGACAGGACGGCGCTGCCAACGTTGATCAAATTCTATCAGAAAGAAGAAAGATTTCAGCGTGATAGGATGCTGCAGAACTCAGGTGGGAAAAAAGGGTGAGAGATTCTCTAGAGATAAGATAACCTCGGTGAAGTGGACGTCCTGCGTAGCCGTGAGGTTGAAGCCCTGCTGGTTGCTCTCGTGCTGCAGCAGGCTCAGAGTGAGCTGGTACGCCACTTTCACATCGCTGCCATAGAACTTCTCTGTGTGTGAGGTGGCGTTGGCCAACATGGCGGCTGTCTGCTGAACGTGTCCGGAATCGAGGAGGGATGCGTTACGGGAAAACTTTTCAGACTGAGGGAAGGAACATTCAGACCAACATTTAGAAACATGATGCTAGTAGATTTAACAATTTGAAGATCCAATGTACAAAAAATCTCCAAAACTACTGGATGAAATTCAACTTTTGATGGAACTGTCGGAGAAAGAAGTGACACACCAGGGTTTTGAGCTTGCTGAAGGTAACGGAGGTGCAGTTGAAGAGATTGGGAGGAAGCCAGCCTTTGTGTTCGTCACAGTGTCGAACAGCTGTGCCTTAAAACAAGCAGACAGGAGAGGTGAGAAACGGGTCGCAGCTGACAAACGGCTTCAGGCTGGTTTCACACATTTTCCATTATTATATGATAATTAGATGAGCTGCCAGAAAGCCATCATACCGAGAGTTCCTTTGGGACAGGGAACTGCTGCAGGGAGACCAAACTTAGTCCTGGGCCACCATATCGCAGCCTTGATAGCCTGAGGGCAGCTGTCATAGATTACTGAGAGAGAAGGACCGCGAAGGAGAGAAGATGATGAAGAGACAAGTGGAAGATACCTTTAAATATTTATGCCTCTATAAGCAAATACAGTTTTTAAATTAAGTTATTTGATTGTATTTGATTCATTCAGACCTTCACAGCCGTTGGGCGAGACCTCAGCGAACGGGTTATCACAGCGATCACACTGCTGTCCGATGACGCCAGGTTTACACTGGCACTGTCCGCTCTCTCTGTCACAGGCCCTGGAGAACGAGCCCACCGGGTAGCAGTCACACAGCAGGCAGGTGTCGCTGCCTTCAGGACGGTAGTGGTTGTCCTGGAAACAAGATTGGAAAGACAAGCTGCTAATTCATTCATGACTTTTTCTTTCGGAGTTTTTAACCTGAGAGACATCAAGAAGCTCCAGATGCTAAAAAAATGTTAGTTCCCTCCCACATTCGGGTTTTGCTGGACTACATACAGACTGGTTGCAGGTGTGGAGCAGAAAAATATAAAATATCTGTTTCTTTTAAGTCAAACTGTAGGAAAACAAGTAAAATCAGGTTATTTATTATTATTGAGAATTAGTAAAAATGTTGTTGCTCATGACTTTAGTTCATTAGCCCAGATCTATCAGGTTTCACAACAGGTAACAATAACCTGCGTTATATACTGAAGTGAACCAGTTCAGACCAGTCTGGTACCGGGTTGTTATACTGCCATGTACTGAAACTAGACACACAGGAACACAACGTGGAAGTTGCATTAAATTATAAGCCCCACAACATGATTGTGTGCAGGTAAATGGGCGGAGCTTTACGTCCCTCACCTCTGGTGCACGAACTACAACATGGCAGAACCTGTAAACAGGATATTTGGCCTTTGGTGTTGAACAACAAATGAAGGCGGAGACATTCTGTCCCAACATTTTATGATCTGAAGGTTTAATAAGTTCTTATAACAATGTGTTTTGGATTAACCTGGTTTTGTTTTACTTGTTTTGAGTAAATTAGTCATTTTAAGCCTCAATTATTTTTTTAACTATGCGAAAGCTGTTTTAGTCTTTTAGTTTTCTTCTCCTCCTCCAGGATCAGAACACCTTCTCTTCACTTCCTCTGAAGGTGAATCTTATTGTTTTGTATTCAGTGTTTAGTGTTGTTCTCAGTTTCCTTCACAGTAAGTCATCTCTGCCTCTGGGAGCTCTAAAGTGTTCGAATCGTAACTTCCTCCTGCTGTATTTGAGTTCTCCGCCTCCCTCTCCACTTCAGTACGTGACAGATGTGCTCCAAACAGAATAATAAATAGTGCTGTTTTTCCTGCAGCTTGTGAAACTTTGTGCATGTGGTTCAGTCTCATTTGAAAATAGCTCGAGATAAAAGTTTACACCAAACTTTTGAAGAGTATTTTTGCAGACTGAATAAATTCAAAGTTCTGATGTGTCCTGCAGGGACGATGGACGAACGACCGTTAGCTCCTGATAGCTGAAGCTGCTGCTGCTGAACACAAAGTCATCACATTAAACAGAAGACAGTCTGAACATCACATCATAAGAGCAAAGTTAAGATGTTTTTACAGATTTATTTTTATTCTACAGTGTTTTTTCCATCTTTGCATTCAGCTGGTGGAACTGAGAGTCAGTTGCAGATCAATAATTCACAGCTGTGGACTCACTTTACAGCGACACTCTCCGCTCGTCTTGTTGCAGTCAGAATCAAAACCTCTATCTGTTGGACAGTTGCAGGGACCGCAGGTCTTATGACCCCACCAGCCTCTTGGACACGGCAGATCGGTCCTGCAGAAACACCTGGTATCAGTTTACTGTATAACACCTCGTGTTCAGTATGAATGTGGACGACTGTACTTTTTCTCGCAGTATCGGCCAAAATAGTTTCTGGGACAGTCGCAGGTGTAACCGTGAGAGAAGCTGGGCTTCCTGGTGCATGTTGATGCGTGTTCGCAGGGGTTCAGCGAGCACACGTCAGTGCAGTTTGTGCCATAGTAACCTGAAGATTGAATGAAGCATCGTGGTTAATGTGGGGTTTTGTAATGTTTGAGGATTTTAAAAGGCCGTGAACATGTGCAGACTGACCACTGAGGCAGGTGCAGGAGTAACTGTCCCAGTCGTCACTGCAGTAGCTGTTAGCAGGACAGGGATTAGAGCTGCAGGGGTCTGGCAGGCTGCAGCCCTGCTCCATGTTAAACTTCCTGGCCTGAGACAAACTCAGAGCCCCACCAACACGTAGACCCTTAGTGGAAATGATTACACACTCTGTTACAGCAATGTTTAATCTGGACAAACTTAACCAAAATATTAAGGAAATGCCTTTAGAGACATAAAGATTTTAGAAAAGACAAACCTGTAAACAGCCTCGAAAGCCATGTTGAATTTTCCCATCAGGCCTTGCCAAACCACCAACACTCACAGTCTTCAGCTTGGAGTCTCTCAGCTTTCCATCCACCTCCATATTAGCCTGAAGTGGACAGTGAAATAACTTGATAACACGAACAACTCATCAAATTCTTTTATGTAAATGTAAATGATGAATAACTGACCAGGTAGAGTCCATGATCTAAAGACAGAACAGCTTTGTGGTGGTTCGCTGCTCCTCTCAGACTGCTGATATCCAGCTGCAGGTGATGCCAGTCTCCATCGTTCACACGCACCTCTTCCACCCGGGACAGAGTGGAGTCCTCCCCCCTGTGCAGCCCCATCAACACGCTCCCCCCACGCAGCTGCACGAGACAGAACAAGAGGGAGGAGACGGCATGAGGGAGGCAGACAGAGGACGGCAAAAAGACAATCAACTCAGCAGGTTCAAAAGTTCAAACCTCAAACTGCTGCTGCACATCTCACATGCGCAGCAGCAGGGAATCTAACATCAAAGACGTGTCAGTGTAGACAAGTTCAAAGAGTAGCCAAAAATAGATCTAAAAACATTACATGAGCTTCTTCTTGTTCTGGCTGGTTTGTCGCAGCATTCTTTGTGACGCAAGCAGGTGTTTATGTTGTTCTCACCTGCAGAGTGAGGTTGTGCTGCAGGCTGGAGGAGATGTGAAGCAGCGTGGCGCTGGACTGACGAGTGCGAAACATGAGCTCGATGTGCCAGAGGACGGAGGCCGCCACCGCCTCCAGGTTGTTCCACTGCAACAGACTGTTACCCTGGAAACGCAGCGGGTTGGCCATGACTACAGAAAATAACAGGCACAGAGAGAGAAAGGATGAGAAAAGGCAGATATAAATCTCAGAAGGAAAAGAGTGAAAAGTTGGAGGGAGGAAGAGGTGAAAGAGTCAGAAAAGGATGCATGTTTCTGATTGGATGAGATGAGATGGAGTTGCTACTGCCAACCAGACTGCAACATGTTCTCTTATCTAATTAATCACAACTCCTTTCAAAAAACAGATTAAAACCCTGTAATCCTGTTAATGAGAAGATGAATTTTCCTCTGATTTTTTTGTCGTTTTATCTTCCAGCACTGAGATACTAAAAACTTTAAACCGCACGAACGTCTTCATTCTTCACTTTAAAGGATCCAGACGTTCTGGTAATCTGTCTGACTCAAGACTTCTGCTCAGTTCTGTAATTTCTACGTAGTGTTGTAATATTTTCTCTGTCTTTTCGGTTTTGAAGCTAAAGCGTTCAGGTCAATGAAGTGAAAGTAAAAGACGCTCCTCCCGCGTGACGTCCAGCAGTTTCCTCTTATTAGGTCTTATTAGGTCTGAGTGAAGATCGAAAGCATCGATCAGTAAAGACAAATAAACTGAAGGTACTGAGAAGGTCGGCTGGAGGGGAGTAAAAACAGATGAAACGCTGTTAAAATAAAGAATAAAATAAAAACTGTGGCTCTATTATTCATATCCAACTAACTGCACATCTATCAGTCTAACACCAATATTCACAATGCAAAAACTATTTTTTTATTTAAACGTTATCATTATTATTATTGATTTAGTCCGATAAATGTCAGGCAATAATTAAATAATAATTAGAACCCCTGGATCACTTCTGTTTATTGCTTTCTTTTTCTACGGCTGTGAAAATGTCTTAACATATAATTTCATCTGCATAAAAAAAGAAGTTCTTGTTCAATCCCCCTGAAATGAAAACACAGACATGAGGTTTTCCTGCAGCCTCTTGTTTGGTTTTGGATTTGTTTAAACCATAAATCAGCATGAACAACAGCTGCAGCAGATCAGGTAGAAGAATTAAAGACAGGAAAGTGTAGCTTATTTTTAACTTTCAGTTCAACTTTTATCTTTAAATCTTTGTCATAAATCCTGTTCTGTAAAATTTGACATTATTCTAAGAAAGTTTGTATCACTAACAACAAACAGGATCTGCACACAGCTGATGGATTTCACCTCTCTCACAGCTCTGTCCTCCGAACCCGAGTGGACAGTCGCAGCTGAAGGAGCCCCACAGGTTCACACAGGTTCCTCCATTCAAACACGGGCTGTTGTTGCAGAAGTGTCTCTTGGCAGAGCATCCTGGGAGGGCGGGAAAATAAAAGAACGACCTGTTTGATCTGCCCGACTTCATTATTTCATCAGACAATCAGAAACTCATCAACTAGTGCTGGACGTTCTCGCTTAGTGCGAAGAGATTTAATAAAATCTAAAATATAATTAACCATGAAAAGCTGCAGACCTGGCAGAGTGCCGTTGTTAGCGATGTAGCTGGCCATGTCTATGTGCTGGTTGTCAATACGCAGGTCCTTCATGCAGCCCACAAACTGCTGGTTTCTAACAGGAAAGTCTTCGGGGAGTTTGGGGACGCCTCCGAGGAGCAGCGGCCCGGTCAGGTCGAGAGATCTGACAACACACAAAGCAGTTTATATTCCAAAGTTACAAGAACTGACACTAAAAATAAACTATAAATTCATTACAGTTTGTTCTGTTGTGTTTTATTTTCCCCTTAAAGAAAACAAAAAGAAGAACCAAATAACTAAACAGCTTTACTTAAAAACACATTTACTCTTTTACTTAATGAGTCTATCAGATAAAATCACACAACATGAAACAAAAGGTTATTTCTAAGGTTATTTGTTACAGAAAATCTGAATTAGTGTCTCGATCTTCTTGCTGCACTTGATGTGAACTCACTTTTTGGATCCTGTTTGGCTCCCCTGAGCTGAGCACGAGTAGTTTCCGATCATGTGACCGAATCTCAGCGCCACAGAGGAGTCGCAGTTATCCACAGTCACAACGACTATCTTTTGGTCGGATGGGCCCTGAGGCAGGCCGGCCTGGTTCAGGATCGGCTGTGAAATACAGAAACTCATTAACATTGAGATGAACTATGAAGCTGCTTTACTCGGTTTGAAATCAGACTTTAATCAGAACAGTATGGAATATAACTTTGTTCTGTTTTTAAGTTCCAGCTGATTAAACTGATGTCTTAGACTGAGTGCAGCTTTTCACTAAAAAGAGCAGATAAAAGAAAAGCTGTCGTGTCAGAATCACTTGAATATTCCTTCATAAAAATGCTTATGTTACTATTTTTATTCCACTGAGCTTTTTTCTTTTCAGTTATGAAAATTAAGTAAAAAAAATTTGCTACTATAAATAAATACCAGGATTCTTCTGGGTCAACTTAAGAACTCATTCACATATTAAACTGATTTAGATTAAATAATAAATAGTAAAATAATAAACAACCAATCAGTTTCAGTTTAGGTTTAAATTTCTCCCAAACTAGAGTGGGTTCGCTCTCTGTGGGCAATAAACAAAAAATCTTCCTCATTGTCAGTGAAATCAATAGAAACAAAAGGGGGAGGGGTCTGCAGGGGAGAGAGTGATGATCCTGTCGATCAAAGGTCGTGACCTCTTCACACACAGACCAGCCTCTCGGGGTCACTCAGGGCTCATATTAACATTAAGTGTGAGTTCAAGCTGGTGTCGTGAGCCGACAGCGGAGCAGCAAGCATCCTCAGCTGACCCATGGACCGGACCGAGTCACCAGGCGGTCAGCTGGTTGCACAGAATCAAATCATCTCACGGACGATAAAATCGTTTGACATTTAGGTTGTACTCTCAGTAAATGAATAAAGCAGATCCCTTTCCAGTTGTGGGATTATAATTTCCTGATTGCTCCGCATGCATGACTCTTTATCTTCAAAATTAGATCTGTAATTTAAAAAAAATTATCTTCAGCAGCTGGTTTGTTAAAACCAAACACACTATATCAGCTGGTACAGTCCTTCCTAATACATTTAATTTTAGCTCAAGGCGTCGCCACAACAAACTTCTCTCACATGATTTCCATGTTGAGCAGATTAAATTAATTCATTGCGAGTTTCCAGTCCTTTAAATCTGTAACTGAGATCCTGCAGCTGCATGAAGTCCTGCAGACTGGTAATCACAGTGCAGACACAGTTAGTGATGTGAAGCCCCAAACCTTCACGTCTGAATAATATCAAACACGTGTCCACAGAGCTGCAGCGGACAGGAAGGACTGTGACCTTCGACCCTCCGGTGGAGGAAAAAAAAAGACAAAAACAAGTATTAGGTGGATCAATCATAATCTACTGATTATTAACTGTTACTTTTACTTTTTAGGAGGTATTCTGGCTTTTGCAATTTACAAATTTGCCTCTAGGTGTCACAAAATCAAACACCGATTCTTTAAACCTGCTGCGTCAAACCAAATTTAAACCCAATTTTCAATATAACTTTGTATTTTGTGTAAAAAAAAAAAAGATGTACAGAATCATAAATTACTTTAACTTGACAAAATGTTTTGAAAGAAACAAAACTGCTCAAGTTTAGCAGGTCCAACTATTAATGAAATATGTTTGAAGGTATCGAAGCCATATGGAAACTAGCACACAAAAAAATTCATATATTTTTATTAAAAATATGCAAAACTTTAATTTTGTGACTGGTCAAATGAAATAAATATAATAGTCAACAATAAATTTCAAATTTAACAATAAATGTAAAAAAATTATAGTCAAATCAAGTTGTGTAAAAATGTGTTTGTTTTTACTTCTAATTTAAATCTTTTTATCTTTGTTATAAAACATGATGCAAGTTTAAAACAAAGGAAAAGATCCGATAACGAAAACAGAATCTGTAAAACGAAGTAGAACTAAAACCACAAGCAGCAGATCTGATTTTAGAGGACAGAGACGGACCTCTCACCGTGAGAAGTTTCAAAGCTTTCTGTCTCCTGAATGTAAACAATCACTAAACGTCCTCAGAAGCATCCTAATTATTCTGCTGGCCGACACGCAGCCGGCGTTTGCAATCAATTTTTAAGATTGACTGTCTTGATTCAGGAAAAGCAACATGGTGGGATATAAACATCCAGCTACAATGTGCGATTCTTCCGAATATGGTTAATGATTTCATAAAAGCTGGAGTGATAATACAAAACTCTGCAGGCTGTTATTGAGCACCTTTCCCACAGAAAGTCACAATACACTGAAGTCTTCATCACTCAGCGCTCAAATGGTAAAAACACAGAGAGAGAAGGAAGTTTTTGCTTTGCAGTTTATCCTCCTCAAAGCCAATTTGTTACAAATTTGTTGATGATGAAACAAATAAACACGTTGTGTGAATTGCCAAAGGTGAAATCATCCGACATGCTCTTTTTCCACGGTTTTTCCTTGGCTGTGAAAGCTTTGAAACCGGCAGCGCTCCAGCTTGGACGCTCCTTTTGCTGACCTCTGCTGTCATCAGTCACGGCTATTGACTCTCCTATAATGACTGTCTGTCAGGACGTCTCTCGGCTGCACAAAACGCCGTCCTGTCAGAGCTGATTGGAACACACATATTTGCTTTGCAGCACATTAAACAACCGCTCTCACACGCCACGACAGGGGATTATGGGAATATGAGTTTCCTGCCACAGAAGGTGACAGAAGTTCAGAAGGAGTATGGCAGCGAGCAGCACAAATAAAGAATCTAAGACTGAGTAGAAAAACCATAGCAACAGGAGGGGTCAGCCCTGAAGCGCAGCGTCTCCAAGTCAATACTTCTCGAAGCTTTTCTTCTCCCTCCTTTTTGCTCCTCTCCTGCTCGGCTTTTCTGTCCATGAAGGAGAACAGAGAGGGGCACCTTCCCCCGGGACGGCATCATTCACTGCCCATCGCCCCAAAGGAAGCCGAACCAAACACAAAGGCTGCGGTCATTGCCATTCTCCACAGTTCCCCACAATGCTGAAAGCCACATTTCAATCTAAAACACCCCCCTCCCTGAGGGTGGCTCACCCTGCCCCGCCCCCTGCGGACAGGGACGGGTCAGAGTGGGCCATCTTGGGATACCTCCAGTGGGAGGAGCCATGTTTCGACCTCAGTGACTCACAGGATGAGGAAGGTGGAGAGGATTATCCAATCCAATCCAACTTTATTTCTAAAGCACTTTCACAGCAGCATACACTGCACACAAAGTGCTGTACAACAGAATATACATCAAGATAAATAAATAAAACATAAAAAATGAGACACATAATAAAAGCAATAAAACAATCGTATAAGAAATAAAAGCATAAAATCACACAAGACATTAGGTGGAGTGGAATGCCGAGGAAAAAAGATGGGTTTTAAGGAGGCTCTTAAATCCTGACAATGAGGAAGCTTGCCTAACATGTAAAGGTAGTGAATTCCACAGCCTCCGACCAGCCACCGCAAAGGCTCTATCACCTCTATATTTCCTCCGTGTCCTCGGGATACTTAGGAGAAGCTGGTCAGCCGAACTAAGGGACCTGGTTGGGACATGAACATGAATGAGCTCGGACAGGTAAGGAGGGGCGAGAGCATTTAATGCCTTAAAAACAAATAAAAGAATCTGAAATTGAATCCTAAAAGCAACGGGCAGCCAATGCAATGAAGAAAGAACAGGAGTAATATGTTCATGTTTATGGGTGCCAGTCAGCAACCTGGCTGCTGCATTCTGGACCAACTGCAGCCTGGATAAGTGCTTCTGCGAGGTCCCAATTAAAAGAGCATTGCAGAAGTCGGGGCGTGTCGTATAATAAAAGCATGTATTAATATTTTAAAATCGTGCTTTGATAAGAAGTGCTTGACTTTAGCTAGCTGCCTTAGTTGAAAGAAGCAGCTTTTCACTGTGGCTTTCACCTGGTTTTCCTGGTTCAGCAGGCTGTCCATGCGTATCCCCAGGTTGGTGACCACAGGTTTCAGACACTGGTCCAAAGGGCCCAGACAGACAGGGGATAGTTTTCGGGCATCAGGACTAAAAACAATGACCTCAGTCTTGCTTTCATTAAAGTGAAGGAAGTTCAGAGCCATCCAGGCCCTCACGTCACTGAGGCATGTTAACAGGCTATCTAGTTCATCTTATTAGTTGATATAGTCTTATAGTTATTAGTTGATTAGTTCATCTAGAGCAGGAGGTCCTTCTGTCTAATGCTGAGAATATGTCTTTACAATAAGAGCTTCTGTCTTATTAAACACAGACAGCACAACAAACATTAGTTTTAATTAAATAATTGTATAAATGTATAAAATCACTACGACATGAGTGCAGAATATTCAGTTCACTGTAAAAGTCTTGAGCTAAGATTTATCTGTCCGTGAACACCTTCAAACTACTAGACTTGTAATATTTTATGACGTCCTAAAGGATAAATTTGCAGATTTCTGAAGGATTTTTGATTTTTCTCTTGTTTTATGAACTTTGTCTTTTCACTCATTTTCTGTCAAGTAATCCTCTAATAAATTATTTACTTATTAAACCATTTATTTCCAAATCATAAAAGCTCCTAAACTTAAGGATGTTGTATGATGTGTTGACACAAACAATTTAGAAAACAAGCAATTTTTAATCCATGCGATGAACTGCAGTGCATTCTGGGAAAGTGAGAGTGACGTGTACAGACAGGAGTTGCCAGCAGACTGAGTGCCTCGTTGATCTGTTTAACTAATTAACAACAATGTACATTACTATATCTTATATTTACTGTATACATACATGATTATCACAGAACACAGATGTTAATGAAAAGCAGATCTCATATAAGCGGGTGACCGTGTTTGTTGTTTGTCAATTTGAAAAATCTGTTTGTTAAATATCAGAATCCCATCTGCTTGGTACAATAAATCCACCCCCACCTCCCTCACCCCCCTCACCCATTCTCTTTTTGCATTTCACAGCTTGTTGTTTACTATCACTGTTGAACGATGCACAGTGACTCTCACAGTTTGCTGAACGTTTTTGTTGAAATGCTAACAGAAGGTGGTAACCTGCTGGATGAAGCTTCCTGTTTCAGGAGTTTCCAAGAATTTATTTTTCCTCTCTGAACTGAAGAACTATTATTCAAAATATCACAAGAAAGTGTAGCTGCTTGGAAGCAGAGGATAAATGAAGGAAGACAGACTCAAAACGTTTGTACAATACTGCATTCTACAACATTGGTATGGACATTTTATCATAACGTACAGCTGAATTCATCGATTACTGGTGTTGCTCATCATTAAAAACTGATTCAAACAAATAGAGTTCATATGAGAGTACAAGCAGGCAGCTGGAGAAAACATAAAAGAATCAGTGTTCCGCAAAATTTGGGTTTATTTGCTACTAAATTGATTATTGAGGGTTTGATGTCTGTAGAAAAAACTTTCTAAAGAGCCGAAGAGTCAACAAGTTTTCCCCCCAAAACGAAACATCACTTCTGCTGGCTAAAATCTGACATGCTCGTGTCATCATACACACTGAATAAATAATGTGCTCTGCAGGGGGGTGTTGCCTGGCAACATCTTTATGATGCAAAGTGACTTCCTCAGTAGACAAAAATGTGGCATCCAGTGTGTTAGTGTTAGTCCTGGGTGGGAAAATACTGAGACAGCACAGACAACAGCTCCATACATTCCTGCACTGATTGAGCCGTTCGGATATTCTTACACAACTCAAACATATTTAGAACAATGTGAGTGTCTCTGGATAAACAATGCCCCCCCCCATGTCTGCATCTCCCCTTTTGTCAGAGTCTAGTTGGCTGTCTTCCAGATCATCAGCAGTGATTCTTTAGTGCTTTAGAACAGCAGCACTGAAGAGGAAGAGCATCTCACTGCACACAGACAGTCTGAATGTCTTTAAGACCACCGAGCAGGAGCGGCTGCTGCCACTCATCTCAGCTGATGACTGCAGTCTGCCAGGAATAAAAACTCTGACCTCGTTTCAGTCTGATCGTCCTCGGTAACTAAGATTGACACCTGATAAAAGAGAGCAGCTGTACTGATGACATGATACTTAAATAAATAAATATTTGTGCATATAGTAAGTACTCATTTTGCCTTTAAAGGTAAAATTCTTCATCATACCACAGAAATCCTAACTCAAGCTGATGATTCTGTTCAGCAACACCTTACAGGAGAAAGATATCTACCATCATTACTGTTTAATGTAGTTTAATGCAGTGTGTTGCTCTCATACAGCCAGGAGAACACTCGTCTGACATCTAGTACAACTCCATCACTGATTTACACAACATTCAGTCAGTGGAGAACGCCGTAGCTTCAACTCTATGTTGTCAATCATCATCTTTAACTTCAAGAAGGAGTTTGAAGGAGAGTTTTAAACATTCAGAAGATTGAGCTAATAGGAGCTAAGCTTCTACTTCAGCTTGTTTGGCTAATTAATGCATGTTTTTTACAGACCAGTCACAGCACCTCGTGTCGCATGTGAGTTCTTTACGAGCTCAGAAAGTGTCAACTCTGACGCAGGAGCTGAAAACTCATTAAACTTAGTTCAAAGAGTTATGATGTCACAAACTATCAAACAAAAAGAAAACCTACATCAGATGTTTAGAATGATTGTAAAATGATCCTTTGAGTTCCAAAAATGGACTTCAGTCACCGTGTTCAGACGAGCTACTTACTGACTGTTTTATATGTACAGATACAGATGTGTGTGTGTGTGTGTGTGTGTGGGTTTGTATTTCTGACCTCCTGAGGACCCGTTTCCTGACTTTTACTATCTTTCTGGGGTCCGAGGGTTCTTGTGGGGACCGAAGCCTGGTCCCCATGAGGGGGACTCCCCTTTTTAGGGTTAGGGGTTAGGTTTATAGGTATGGTGTGAATAGAGTTTTAGTTAGTCTTAGGGTTAGTTATAGATCAGTAATGGTTAAGGTTAGTAAAAGGGTTTGGGTTAGGTATAAATCTAGTTACTAAAATCAATGGAAGTCAATGGACAGTCCTCATAAGGATAACAAAACACACTTGTGGGTGTGTGTGTGTGTGTGTGTGTGTGTGTGTGTGTGTGAAAGGAGGGGGGGGGTGTCTAATGTTCAAGAGGAGAATGAAAGTCTAAAAATGGATCTAAACCATTCTTTTGCTCATCAGAAGTTCCTGCTCACCTTGTTGTAGTAATGAACCTCCACCACGTGCCACTGACCGTCGCTGACTCCTCCAGGGATGAAGGGAGAGACTGTGGTCTTAGTTTCTCCTGGATGTGGAGAAAGATGTGAAAAACAATCACTCAGCGTGGCACGGAGGACGTTAACATAAAACATGAGAAACCCTCTTGATAAGGAATGTCATACCTGCAGAGAAGGTGAGCTGTATCTGTTCGTTGATGATTTCCATGGCGATGAAGTCATGCTTCTCGTTGAAGCGTCCGTTGTAAAGTAACAAACCATTTAATTCTTTGGTGGCAAATCTGAAACAGATTTATATATTTTTATATTTATATTTATATATTTTATATATTGTTCTCACTTTTTAAATTTAACTTCAATTCATGAACGAAGATCTTTATGAAATGCTAATAAAAAGTTAAACAATTCCAAGCCGACAATTAAAAACAGGCTAAACCCACTTTAATGCATGTGACATTTAAATTACATTACTTGTCTTTTACATTATAATATGTGTTTATAATCCCTGCAAATCCAGCACAAATGTTATAATGTTTACACAGTGGAAACGCCAACATCTAACTCAAAATAACTGAAAAATTCAATATTTCTAACTTTTAAACAATATTATGTTGCTCTTATACCATGTTCAGTTACATAAAAGCTTTTATCATAAAAACAAGTCTTTTCTTTAAATATGAATACATATTTTAAGAATTGAAAGAATATTTGATACAGTTGTCAACAGATATAAAGCTAAAACACAGTATTAACTGTATCATCAGATGAAGTGGGATTCTGTGGAAAAGTTATGAATAATTCCTTTTTACCCCAGACTTGCATGAAAACAGAAATAATCCAGATGTTCAAGGAGAATAAATAGCACAACATCTGATGCATCCTGAAAGAATTCTTTTAAAAAGCATGTTTTTGCAGCCATGCAAGAATAAAGAAATAACACAGGTCTGGTTTGACCTATTTAACAACATCTGTAGTATTTCCTCATATTCACCTTTCTGGAGCAGATGTATCGCTCAGTAATAAATTAACATAATTAAGATGAGCTCATATTCAGCAGAGCTCAGGTTTATGAAAGATTACCACCCAGATAAGGAGGATTATTAAAAACATAAAGACAAAAACATTCAGTTTGCAGTCAAGGAATCTGCATAAAGAGATGGAGAGACACATTTAATGACACAAGAGAAGAAGAAAACTAGGGCAGAGTCAAAGCTGCAGGGTGAAGGAATGCAGGACTGCAACACACAGTCAGACTCTTTAGAATAATGACATCTTATAAATACTGTTACTTATTGAAAAGAGCGTAAACAGCTGCTCTTTACACCAGCTGTCAGATTTCTGTTTGTAAAACAGCGTCTCAGAGATGTTATTTAATTCTTATTTCAGCCCGTTTAAACAGTTTAAAAAGCAGAAAATGTTGCTTTCATCGGTGATCACGTTTTAGTCAGAATATCGTGTTTTACCTGTCTGTTGTTTAAACGGTGAAACTGGGTCACATGGTTTATATAAAATAAGTCCATTTTAATGACCACAGGGATTCAACAATGGGTCTCCTGTACACATCTGTCATGTGAGACATTCCTGCATCTGGTCGGTTCCTCCACTGAAACACAGCTTCCTCAGAAGAGTGAATTAATTTCTCTTTCGTAAAGGTCACTGGGACTTATTTTCACTGCTTTACCGGAGCTGCAGCTTATAAGTAAGCTGTTGAGGAAAGAATCAATTCTAAGAATCTACCAGACAACATGAGCAGCTCCTGCGTCTTCGTCTTCCAGGGGATTTTGTGTATGATGCTGTTAGTGTAGTATGTGTTCTTGGACAGAAGAGCAGCCAGAGGGCACGACAACACTGACCTGCTTACTGAGATAAAAAAAACCTATCATCCTGACCTCAGAAGAAAAAGAGCTCCAGCAGATAATAAAGGTGGAGAAACAGCAAAAAGAATCATCACGTGGAGTCACTTCCACGGCTCTTCATTCTTTGACATATCGATTTAAAAGGATGCCCCCCCCCAAGCCCTCTGAACTATGAGGGTAATCAACCAGAACTAAACGGTGACTTTACTGGCATCACTGTGTGTCACATTAGGCGCCCATCAGTAAAAATAACAACCAGTTTCCCCCCTTATGTGGAGAACCATGTCACGCTATGCTAACATGCTGAAATACATAGGATGTGTGCAGGGAGGCGGAATGATCCGCAGTAACTGAGAAATGACACAGATTTACTGCATATCAGAAGATTTTACACCGCTGCAGCCTTTTAAATACATTTCTTTGTAATATATTTGTAGAAGAATTGTGCGGCATTATTTTTTTATGTTTGTATCTAAAGTTTTTTTTTGATTTAGTTATTCAGTTTGTTCTTGTTTTTCTTCTCTTCAGTTCGGCGATTCTGCACCTGACTGTCATCCACCTGATTACTTCTCCTGTCTTCCTCCTCAGCTGCTCCGTGTTCAGTAATCACCTTGGTCTCTTCTTAACAACGTCAGTTCATTCAGTCATTCATTCTTGTGTTGTTCTGCTTCTCGTGTTGCTGTCAGCTGTCTGGACGTTGGGTTTGCTGCCATGTTAGTCTTTTATTTTCTTTAATCTGGATCAGGGAGCATGTTTTATTAGCAAAAGTCAGCTACAATAAGTGTAATTTGTTGTTCTGTATGTTTGTTTCAGTTGCACTTTTTAAAAACATCAAAGTAAAACAACCGGTCCAGTAAATGTTCTGGTTTGAGGAATGTGTTTTAATCTTGTTAGATGTTTTTATTTTTTTTGTAGAGTTTAAATAAGTTACTCTGAGTGAAGAAGTTTCACATCCAGAGTCGTTTACTACAACGGACTCTGTTCCTGAGTGAAACCAGATCCGTGCAGGTTTCAGGTCACACAGCCAGTAAAGTCGTCGGATTCGAGCTGCCAGAATCGGCACCTTTTACACAGGAGTCACTGCACAGCTTCTCTGAGCTGCCGCTGAAACACGGTCGGCTCTCAGAACCGGTCTGATCAGTTCTTCATCAAAAAGAGGTCATCTGATCCTGGTTTAAAGAAGACCTGAGTCTGTAAAGCTCACTGAAGGGATATTATTTTCTCTGTGAGGGTCAAGAATCACAATGAGTTAGAACAGAGAACATTTCCTGTGATACTATCTGAGATCTTAGTAAAAAAAAAAAAAACTAACAGGACGGAG
>SSNP01000080.1:688861-724278 GCA_006937955.1 Pachypanchax playfairii
GATAAGAGACAGGGTCAAAATGATCACAAGAACGGTGAGCAAAAATCCCAGAACAACACGGAGGGACCTAGTGAATGACCTGCAGAGAGCTGGGACCAAAGTAACAAAGGCTACCATCAGTAACACACTACGCCGCCAGGGACTCAAATCCTGCAGTGCCAGACGTGTCCCCCTGCTGAAGCCAGGACACGTCCAGGCCCGTCTGCGGTTTGCTAGAGAGCATTTGGATGATCCAGAAGAGGATTGGGAGAACATCATATGGTCAGATGAAACCAAAATAGAACTTTTTGGTAGAAACTCAACTTGTCGTGTTTGGAGGGGAAAGAATGCTGAGTTGGATCCAAAGAACACCATACCTACTGTAAAGCATGGGGGTGGAAACATCATGCTTTGGGGCTGTTTTTCTGCAAGGGGACCAGGACGACTGATCCGTGTAAAGGAAAGAATGAATGGGGCCATGTATCGTAAGATTTTGAGTGAAAACCTCCTTCTATCAGCAAAGGCATTGAAAATGAGACGTGGCTGGGTCTTTCAGCATGACAATGATCCCAAACACACCGCCCGGGCAACGAAGGAGTGGCTTCGTAAGAAGCATTTCAAGGTCCTGGAGTGGCCTAGCCAGTCTCCAGATCTCAACCCCATAGAAAATCTCTGGAGGGAGTTGAAAGTCCGTGTTGCCCAGCGTCAGCCCCAAAACATCACTGCTCTAGAGGAGATCTGCATGGAGGAATGGGCCAAAATACCAGCAACAGTGTGTGAAAACCTTGTGAAGACTTACAGAAAACGTTTGACCTCTGTCATTGCCAACAAAGGCTATATAACAAAGTATTGAGATTAACTTTTGTTATTGACCAAATACTTATTTTCCACCATAATTTGCAAATAAATTCTTTAAAAATCAGACAATGTGATTTTCTGGATTTTTTTTCCTCATTTTGTCTCTCATAGTTGAGGTATACCTATGATGAAAATTACAGGCCTCTCTGATCTTTTTAAGTGGGAGAACTTACACAATTGGTGGCTGACTAAATACTTTTTTGCCCCACTGTATATGTAAAACAGCTTCTGTCAGCCTTCCTCCTGCTGAGGAAGACGATGCTGAAATAGGCCGAACACTGACTCACAGCTCAAAGTGACACAGTGACTGTAATAAAAGCTGACTTTATGAGATTAACATCCTCGTGTTATGAAAGCTTCCGCTCCAAGAAATACTTCAGCTGACTTTCTTTTCCAACGTTTGTTTCCTGTGCTGCACATTTGATCAAATACACATTGATCATTCTGTATTTATAGTCCTGAAGCTTTAATCTGATTCTAAAGTTGTTTTGTTAATGACATAAAGCACCATGAAGGTGGAGAGGACACAGGGAGGAGAACATACTGAGGCAGGAAGTGTGGGTGGTTAAAGTGAGATTTCACTGAAACTCCACTGAGGAGGATGAGGTGGAGATGAGACTGTGGGGGGGCGGGTGCTTACGTGAGTGAGAGGGTGAAGTGAAAACGCTGACGGAGGCCCTTGAAGGTGAGGAAGGAGTGCGGGGGGAAGTTCCTCGTGGTCATCTGGCAGTAGGGCTTCTCGTAGCCGCCTGGTGGACACTCGCACTTGAAGCCGCCGACCAGCAGGTTCACGCAGGTGCCTCCGTTCCTGCAGACCCCCGGAGCGCAGCGGCCGGATCGGGACGACAGCTCGCAGCGCTCGCCTGGAGATCGATGCAAAGCAGGAAGAAGTGGAAAAAAAAAGAGTCTTAATACTTCTCCTGACAATCTGCGTGTTACTAAACCATCTGCAACTTCACATGTACATCTGCTTTATCTTTCTTTCACTGCAGTTTTATAGAAATGTAAAAATATCAGAGAAATCCCTCTAACATTTACAACTGCAGGACTAATAATAATAATAAACCTTCGATTTCATGAATCAAATGATCGACATGTAATTGTGCTAATCATGAACAGCCTTCCTTCTGCAGCAGAGTGGATCTTTCTCTGCTCCTTGTCACACCTAGAATGACTCAATCCTTCACTCTGAGAATAACACTGCAGTTTGTGCTCGATTTATATTCTGCAGAACAACATGATGGCTCAGACGTAGTGAGCTGGAAGTGTTTGTGAAGACAAAATGATTGCACTTTCTGCAGACTGCGGCTGCTCATGATGATCACTCTGAGCTTTTTCACACCTCACAGACGCTTGATGACTTCGTTATTACATTACCAGCAATCAAAGAAGAATCGTGTCGTGCATGAATATTAGACACAGCAACCCATCAGCATCACATTCACAGAAAAAGCTTTAATTGATGCTCTTTAAAATTAAACCTTCATGTGAACTCAGGCATGTAACAGGTTTTAAATTTGACCCATTTTCATGAATGTTTTTATTTTCATTCATTTGAGAACAAGTAAACTGTCAGTAGGCTGAAAAGAGAAGTGATAAACATGAAGCTGAAACTCCAGAAGATACAACAATCTGCTACATGAATGTTTATGCGTCTTGAATTTTAAACATTATATATTCATACATATTCTTCATATACAAAATCTACACAGGTAGTATCAAGTTTAATCAACTAAAAATATATAACATTTTTTTATTTTTATCTAAAAAAAACTCACTGATAATGAGACATTTTTGAATGACTGAAAGTTACATTTATTTTATAAAGAAAATCCTTTTGGACACTTATTTATTTCATGTATTGAGAACAGATTTAAATGACTCATAGGGATGGACACAAGCTGCAGTTTGTATGTTGTCCTCATGTATGTGCTGGTTTCCTCCCTCTGACCAAAAACATGCAAGTTAAGTTCATTAGTGAGTCTAATTTGTCCTGATGTGTGAGTGGGACTGTCTGTTTGTCTCTATGTGGTTCTGTGATGGACTAGTGACCCGTCCAGGTGTAACTCCACCGCTCACCCAGCTCAGGCACCAGCTGAACAGGAACATTCATTATGCTGCTGTTCATAAAATAAAATAAAATAAAATAAAATAAAATAAAATAAAATAAAATAAAATAAAATAAAATAAAATAAAATAAAATAAAATAAAATAAAATAAAAAAATCATTAAAATAAATAAATTAAATAAATAAACAAACAAAGAAACAAAAATAAAATAATAAAAAATCAATAAAATAAATAATTTAAATAAATAAACAAACAAACTAAAATAAACTAAAATAAAATAAAATAAAATAAAATAAAATAAAATAAAATAAAATAAAATAAAATAAAATAAAATAAAATAAAATAAAATGGCTGACTTAAAGTCTCCGTTTAACCACCAACACAAACTAAAATATTTGGATTAAATCTGGATTAGAGTAATCTGAGTCGTTATCTCAGTGATGACGCTGTAAGTCAGTGCAGCTCGTACTGAATAGAACTGAAGGTCATATCAGGTCAACAAATCCAGAATTCCTTAGCGATCGATGAGAAGTGCTGGATCGAACAGAGGGTTTTGACCCTGCAATTCCTCCTCATCCCTCCTCATCCTCAGCCCTGAACCACGGTCCAATCGGACCGGGAGGCTGCAGCAGCTGATGAGGCGAGACTGTTCGCTCTCTCATGCGTGAGCAGGAATTTGTGTCAAAGCCACTCAGTCATTCAGCAGTGTGGAGGACTTCCTACTGTAACACTGACACACACGTCTCCATCTTCATCACAGGCCTTTTATTTACTCTGACGATTAATCACTCCATTCACAACCCGCTGAGAGAAAGAGTCTTTGTTTATGGCTGTTGTTGATGAGAATCTATTCAAAGTAAACGGAAGAGCTGCTAGCTGAGACATTAAAAATGACTGCACACTTCTTCACTGACAGAGATCCATTTAAGAGGTTAGACTGAAAAGTTTAACATTTATTCACAGATTTTTGTGACGCATGAAGATTCAAACAATCAACTTGATGTTCAGTCAGTGAATTTCAGATGAGTTTTCCTGCTGAATACTGTCAATAATGTCTAATTTACTGAATGAAGTGTATGAAATCTGATTGATTTACTTTAGTAAGAGTTAATGTAGAAGAGTCGAGTAGTTTTCAGACAGTTAGCTGGGCTCCTTCAGAGGCTCGAAGATAAATGTGAGTCCTGATTAATGGAGGAAGGGGAAGAGAAATGCTGTGACATCTCGACTCAAACAGCTTTTCAAATGCAAAAATCTTTTTATATGGCTTGAATCAACTCAAAACAAAAAAAAAACAACTTCTATTCATAATTTGTGTCTTTGAGATTGATTACAGACTTGTGATGGTGAAAGTTACATTCACAGATTATTTTACTTGTAACCTATTTTTTCTTTCCCATCAGATTATCAGTGAAGTTTAAATTAAAAAATATATATATTTACAAGCAAATAAAGTCAACCACAGAGTTACTCAGAAAAGTTGTGAATCATTTCATTGCCTGAAATAAAACAAGGAACTCATTGATGGTGATGGTTTAAGCCTCATAGTAACAAAATTACAGGATTTATTCTCTTCTTTTATTTTTTAAAACTTTAATACTGAAATTGGTGTATAAATACGGGTAAAAACTGATTTAGGAGCTTCACTGTAATTGTTTTTCTGATGGAATTTGCCTCTTTTTAGTATAAATATCTGTGTTCAGCAACCTGATGCATCTCAGATAAGAACTGAGATATTAATACAGAACTTTAGATAAAGTTACTGTTCAGTGTTTTACTTACTGTAGACACAAATCAATGATAAACTTTCTGAACTTCTATTTTCTTTCATGATGCATTTTCTGTTCATATTTTTAGCCGTCTAACCCGGTTCGTCTGTGATTGTTAGCTGTTGTTCCTGCAGATTTTTTTCTTGTAACAAACACGTATGTCCGACCAGCTGGCTGTAAAATGAAGCCTGCTGTTGCTGTTTGCTTTATTATTAATTTACCAACATGCTGGGGGCAGTAAAAGCTCTTATTTTTCTTTAAGGTGGACAAACATCAGCTCACATTTAATCTGAAATCTGTTTTTTTCTGCAGATTAACAGCAACAACATATTAACTAGAACATGTTGCAGCTTCTTCCTCACTGATATCTGGTAAACGTTCCCTGAAGGAACCTACAGGTGAGCAGACGCCAGGTGAGCAGCACATTGGCAGGTGGGAACAGACCGATCCATAAAATGAATCGATCAATAATTCAAACACGTCTGGTTTGATCTATTTACAGACGTCTATAGGTCCGACTGAGTCAACACGCTCTCTGTTTGCTGCCAGCATGAATCATTAAACGCCTCAGAGATTCGACTTCAGATCCAACGAGACAAAACAATGTGCTCAGGTAATAAATGCAGAGTCTGAAACACGCAATAAACCTTTTTGTAATCAAATCAGTCACTAAAAATTACTAAACAACTTTTAAAACAAACAAAACTTCAAGAGTTTAAAAAATGTCAGAATATAAAATGATATCAGGCTCCTCCACCTGCACATTGAAAAGTTTATTCACATTTGTTTCTGTGATATTTATCTGTATAATGACTTTGTGAGTTGGACTTATATAACATCATAAACATCCCCGAGGATCTTCACATGGAAGATGAACCTATTTATATTAACCTGTAAATACAGGTACATGAATTTAAATGAATTGATCTGTAATAATAAGCTGTTTGTCAAATACTAATTATTTATTACAATAACAAATAAAACTGTTTTTTTTTTTTTTCAAGTAGCTTTAATCGAAGTCTTTGCATGGATGATACAGATGTATCATGAAAAAATGTCATTTTAATTTTGTTTGTGTTGAGAAAGTTGAAAGCTAAACATGTTTCTGAGTCTGTTTTTAATTCTGACCCGATAGAAACTGCAGAGCTCTAACTGAAGCACTTTTCACAAACATCCATCAGATCTAAAGCAGAGATGAGAAAAAAAAAAACTCAACCCCTTCTGAACTAGCGGTTTGGTCAGAACTAATCTCTATTTCTCCAAACTGAAGTTGTTCGAAAAGCTACAACAGCTAAGACACACATCTTTCATCCACTTTTTCCACTTAAAAAGATCTGAACCATCTTTTTAAAGAGATGATTCTAATGAAAAGAAGGAATTTAAATAAGTTAGTGGTTTTATATGAGGTTTGCTGCCAGAAAAAGAGAGGCAGAGGTTGGTGTGTCTCTACAGAACAAAAGCATTCAGATGTACTGATTTGACAACAGAACATGCGCCTGGCAACAATTTTTATTCATGCCATTTCACAGCAGCCAACTCTAGAGGCTTTTAGTGTTTGGCAGGTTTTCATCTGAGACACCGAGATATGGTTCGAAATGTGACTGCGAACATTTTTTTTTTTTTTTTTTATATCAAACTGTGCGTGCACATTTAAATCCCACAAATGCATCTTCAACACAAGAGGGAGGGAAAAAAAACACATCATACCTCAGGAAGATTGAGGTGAGGTGAACATTTAGCATCAGGTGCATTAATACAGAAAAAAAAAAAAGGCGGCGTGTAAATCAAAAAGAAAAGATGCTTCAAAGAGAAACATCTTGTTTTCCAGCATCTACAAACCAAATTATTCACTTCATGCCCTTGGATTCTGATTCCTGCTACCATCTGGTAACGCCTACGGTCCAGCAGCTCTCAGTACACACACACACACACACACACACTAACACATGCACAGTCCACAGATTGTCTGTCCACCTTTGTTACAGATATAATTACAGTGTTTTTTTCTTACCCACCCAAACTCATGAAGCACCCCCCCATCCTCCCCCATGAAAGTGTGTAACCCGATGAAGTCAGCGCTCATAGAAGAAGAACAGTGAGAGCTGTAGATCACAGGAACGCACCTCAAACACAACCTGCTTGAAAGGTGTCTTTGTTTGATCAGCGAGCGTCAAATCATCTTCTACTGAATCATAGTGAGGAAACTCTGTAGTACTAAAACTCACAGCTTCTGGGATCTAAAACAACTGATGGAAAAGATTTTTGCCAGCTGGGGATAAAAATACGCCCACTGCACCCACTCACACGTTGGCTCTCCCCGGGCTGCTGATTCACGTTAAAAGCACCGGTGGTCCAAGTCCGACACCCACAACCGTGCAAAAGCATTTAAGTGCCACTCAAACGTGGAATCTGAGTGACTGAGCCCACACACTCAACCGCCGACACTATTTCAGGATTTATAAGCAGCCAAATTAATAAACACAACTTTCTGTTTGAGTCTGAGTTTAGTAAAAACTCAAGGATGTTAATGCTGCTGCTTAAAATCTTAATTTGTAACAAAATAGTTTTCCAGGAACCAGATCGTATTAGTTTTTCATCAGATTAACAGAGTCTTTCTTATAAGGTTTCCCTGATTTTATTTTAGGAAGTTTGAGTGCAAATCTGCAGGACGTCAAAAATATCAATGATTTCCTCAAAAAAAGGGAGGAACTGTCTTTTTTCACATTACTGTAGATGTCAGTAAAGAATATTTACGTTATGCTCAAAGTTAAAACTGCTTTTATTCATTTATACAAACATAATGATTGTTAAGAAGATTTATTTACACATGCACTTGAAGAAAAAAAGCAAAAAGATCAAATCAAGATTTGAACTTTATGACGCAAGTCGTAACCTGATAGTTTGATATTTTTACACAAAAATTAGAAAATCACTTCTAATCATCACATATGAGCTTCACCTTGTTCCAAAAACAACATGAATCTCATTAAAAATCAGTGTTCGACCCATTTAACCTCTCCATAAAACTACCTTCATATCCATGCACACTTCTCTTCAGCTTCTCGACTTTCCTTTGAGCGTAAACTAGAACAGATGATCTTTTACCCTTTGAAGATCTGAATAAATAAATCCTGCAGCTGGTTTGTCATTTTTGCTGCTCTTAGTAATAAATTAGCTCATTGTTGTTGCTATGAAAGGAAGCTGCTTTGCCCTCCAACGTGCTGTAAGCGCTGTGATGTTTTAATGTTTTTAATCACACACAGGGCATTAAAATAAAGCTCCATCCAAAGCCATTAATAATTAATTACTTCCTGAACCTTTGTTTTACTCATCACACTGAATAGTAAAAGTGGTATTTTCTTACTTTTATGATTAAGTCAAATTCAAGTCATGGACAGAAAGTTTTTATCATCATATTTTCTGTGAAACACAATCCACTTCTAAATTTCTGCACAAAAAACGATTTTATTCATAAAAATAAATAACTTCATCAGGAAAAAAAAACATCTGTTTATTAGTTGTAATATCTGATTTGATTTGAACACAAACACATTAAACTGATGCTTCCAATTTAAGAACATAAACCTTGTACATCCAGAGATTTGTACTACTGAATGAGCAGAAATGAACAATTTGAGGATGTGTGTGAACCGCCTGATGGAAAATCTGCCCTTTAATGAACTCAACAGGAAAACCCTGAGTTTGATGTGCTGTTTGCGTTGACCTACTTTAATGCCTGTGTTTAAAAAGCCCTTTTCACTGCCTCTCAACTAAAAAGCTGCAAAATATTATCTATACCTGCACTCAGGACTATACACCCCAGATTAACCAGATTAATCAGTCATGCTGTTAAAGGTAATGTGGTGAGTAGTCAGTGTCTTACCTGCAGTTACTCAGAATAAAACTCATTAAGGAGCAAATTTACACCATCCAAAAAAAAAAGAAACTCTAAATATTCCCCAAAGTTCAAATAAACTATATATTATGTACATTAACAGCCTGTTTTCCATGTATAGTATTCCAGAATAAAAGACTGGCTTGTGTAATGATTTAGTTTCACTATCTGTAGGTTTTGTTTTGTGATTCAACAATTAAAAATGCAAGTTACAACTGATCAATAGCAAGATACAATATTGATCATGCTTGGATGAGAAAATTGTGACAGAGTAAACAAAAATGTTCATTTGAGTTGTCAGACTTTGCTCTTGAATGAGCCTCCGGTCCTCCGCTGACTACCAGGCAGGATACTAATGAGTACTTCAACACTTAAAAAAACCCAAAATATTGAACTCGTCATTTAAATCTGGTGTAGCATAAAAGAGGAAACATTCCAGAATATAAGCGTAAAGGCTCCTACCTGTATAGTTTTCGTAGCACTCGCAGGTGAAGCCTCCCTCCCTGCTGCGACAAACACCGTTGGCGCCACAGGGTTTGGAGTAGCAGAGGTCAATCTCAGTCTCGCAGTAATCTCCTGTGAAGCCGGTTGGACAGCGGCACCGCAGCCCAGCGATGGGGTGAATGGGTCTGAACAGGATGGTATCAGATGCAACAAACGGCGCCAGGCTGTCAAACTTCAGCACGGACACACACTTCATGTAGTTCTCACATGGTTCACGCAGACAGATGTTGTCATCAAAGGGTAGAACCTCCTGGGAGGAGATCTGAGTCAGAAGGCTGCGGTTCAGATAAAGCCTCTCCTGGAGTTCCTCCGAGCCAAAAAACTCTCCGGTTTGAAGCCCTCGCCCAGTCCTGTCACCACCGAGGCCTCCGGATCGGTGGTGTCCTTCTCCAAAAACGGGCACCGCCACAGATAAGCTGACGTTGAGGATGCGAGCGCTGACATCGGTATCATCCTGGATGTTGAAGATGACGACATCTTCAGGTGCAGCAGACAGGACCCGAGCCACACCGTCCAGGAACTGCGCGAGCAGCAGAGACAGGAAGTGCTCCTGGGAGGTGTTGGCCAGACGTAATGTGATGCTGTTGGACAACATTTCATCGGTGATGATGGTGACCTGCAGAAGGCACTGAGCTGAAACAGAGTGGATGCCATCTGAAAAAGACACGAGACATAAGAGGTTAAAAACAAGCTAATGAGAACTCGTGAGATACTCGTGAGATTTGTGATATTTACACTTCAGGGCTGATTCAGAATCTCAAACCTGTTCTTACTCTTTCAGCTACAGGATGATTTGGGCTGAAATTCCAGCATCAAAACTTTACTCACATAAAACAAAGAGCTACTTATGTTAGCAGGATGGAATTATAATCAACAACAAGACCAACAAAACTGTTAAAAAATCACAGACTTCTGTAGAATTTACTGTTTTTGTCTGGATAGAAACCAACTTTGAACCAACAGCAGTTTGTGAGTCTTTTTAGGATCCCAAATATAATTTATACATTTAATGCAAACACAGTCATAGTGTTAGCTACTGCTGAGATGATGTCACACAAATCACTTCCTCTAAAGCTGCTGGGGACAAATTGTGAAGGAAATTGCAAGATCCTTTTTTTTTAAAGTTTATTCTGTCATTTTGATTGAAATTTGAACGAAAAAAAATATTCTCTTAAAATGTCATCATGTATATCTGGAACTAATCTTGAACCTTTTGGTTCCCACGAGTTCACGAAGTGTGAAAGAACTGAGACATTTAATTGAAGTTACTTTAAATGTGAGTCACACGGCATCATGTGACCAGACATCTATAGAACAGGTTGCAAAAAAGTTGTAACCAATTCAGAGAGATTCCAACTACTTATGTCTGTTTTTTTAATTTCATTTTGCGTCTCCAGTTAGTCACCAACAGTCCAAACAGATCGGAGTTAGATCAGGTGACACAGACACTACGACTTTAAACCGGCTTTAACACACTTCTTTTTTTTTTTTTTTTATTTCTTTTTATTGAACATCAACAATATGATACATAGATACACATACAGGTGGATCACACTGCTCATGTTTATATTTTCCCGCCCCAAGAACATGTTGGACACCATTCCATAAAGAATATATTATTGAATGATTGAATGAGGTAAGACTAAATAAATAAAAGGAATAGATAAATGTATACATACATATATACACAGATATACAACACACTTCTGTCACTTTTTTGGGGAACTTCTCATTTCTTCCAGAGCCGTAGTTCCCAAACTTTTCATCTTCACCCAACTTCAACTTTAAACCATGCTGCATTCACTTTCCCCTCAAAAAGTAGGAACCAGAACACTTTGCTTTTAAATTTTGATGAGCTAATAATGATTTATCATTCATTTTTCAAGAGCTTTTTATCCCTAACATAATATGTCATATTTTCTCAAAATTATTAGATTATTTCTCAGATAAAAGTTTTGACCTCTTCTCTGTGGCTCAGGTCATGTCTATAAATACAAACTTGTTGTCAAACAACTTACCAAACTAATAACTAATCTAAAATGAAGATTTAAATCACAAAAAACTCTAATAAACTGTAAAAGTTTAGGTTTGACATTATAATAAAGATTAAAACTCAGACACTCTGAGCAGCGGTGACGCAGCATCCATACAGATTCATGCAGGTGGAGGGTTTAAACAGCTGCTGCTGACACTCGGCTCAGTGGGGCCACATTTTTACCAGAATAATGGTACATTGAAGAATACAATAATAACAACCTTTGTCTGATTTTTTTGGCTCAAACGGAGGGTTTTTGCTATGTTATTTTGCCAGAACAGATAATAGATGAGCGCCAAGACAAAACGAGTCTTTCAGTTCGGTCCAACTTTGTAATCAGAAATTTCACGCCTGTGTTCACAGCTCATCTTTGCTTTCTTTGTGCGGAAGTGGAGACGCTGCTTCATTTTAAATGCTTTAAGTTGCAGTTCCCAATTCAGAGAATCCCTTATTTCTTTCTCTAATGTTGCTTTATCCCCATATCATCGATTCTTTGGCTGTGAATACATACATCATGTGTATGCGTTTATCTATTGTACCACTGTCTATTGTTCTATTGTACAGTTAGTAAAACACGTTAATTTGCATGTAAATCTTTTTATTCACTACGTCTGATTATGATTATAAGTGTTTAACATGTTGCACCACATTCAGCTCGACACGCCAAACATGCTACATGTACGCAGACTTTTTTTTGTTGTTGTTGTTGCTTGTTAAACCTCTGAAATCAGATTTAAAATCAAAACTCAGTAACTTCTACTGTTTATCAGCTGAATATCTCTGGCAGAAGCAGTCAGTGTTCTGCTCACTGAGGAGTAAAATCATGATGAAGATTGCAGTAATGGCCTCAATCAGAGCGCCAGCCCAGGATGTCGCTAACAAGCAGAAACCCCACGGTATGGATACGACCTACAATTAACCTGGATCATTTGACTTTCTGCCCAGCGACAAGGAGACAAACTTATACAACGTACAACTGGAACTACAGTACAGCACAGCTTGAATATCTCTTTAATGCTCATTTTACAGACTGACGTCTCGCCAGTCATTCCTTAATCTAAGGCTCAGATATAATAATGGAATTTATTTATTTAAACAGATTGGATGCTGGTCTTGGTGGTGTCTTCAGGTGTGTGTTAAAGACTAGCAGGCTCGCTGTCATACATGATCGTACACACAACTTCTGTAATGCTGCGTGC
Source organism: Pachypanchax playfairii (assembly GCA_006937955.1). Classification (NCBI taxonomy): domain Eukaryota; kingdom Metazoa; phylum Chordata; class Actinopteri; order Cyprinodontiformes; family Aplocheilidae; genus Pachypanchax; species Pachypanchax playfairii. The sequence goes on from SSNP01000080.1 coordinate 701,167, forward strand.
ACCTCACTATCACACCATCAGCTCTGTGCTAACGTGGGTGTGGTCTTTTAGCGTTTAGCTGCATGCTGATGCTGTCTGAGACGGGGCTCGGTTCAGTCACGGGCGTCTGATGAAGGATCTTTGTAGGAACTTGCTGCTGATGCATAGAGCGATCTAATGTAGTCGGTCGTGGAGATCGTAAAGGAACCTGTAGGATGTGGCTGTTCTCTAATCTCTGATTTGATTAAAGTCTTTAAACTAAAATTGAATCATTTATTATAATAGATTTTTTTATTTAAAATATCCATACCAAAAAAATAAAAAAAAACAATGTTTTAGCCATTACATCGCAATCTACTTTAAAAAAAGAGGAAAACACTGAAATGGGGTGTGGCTCTTTAGTTTTAGATAATATTTTGAATCAGAAGATTTCTGTTCTAAACAGCATCAGTATGAATGTCAGGTCTTGGGGTTTTAGTTATTATGTTCTGTACTTCGGGGGGTTTCAGTAGTTGTTTTCCCTTTTGTTCTGATTCAGTTTCTTAGGTCATGTTATGCTTTTATTTTCCTTAGTCATCTGGTTTCCTGTGTTGCTTTTATTTTGGTGATGTCTGTACTTCTTGTTCTCCTCGAGTGTCTTTCAGTATCTTGTCAGCTCAGCTTCTCTTTAGTCTAGTGTTTTTCCGTTCAGGTGTGTCTTGTTATTGATTAGCTCCTGTGTTTCATTCTCTCCCAGTGTTCCCAGGTGTTCTGTGTTTGTAATCAGTTTGGTGTCAGTATTTAAGTAGCAGGATTGTGTGAGTTCGTTTTGTGTTCCCACGAGGCCGCCCCTGGACTTTGCCGTGGTATATTTTGGTTTTCTTTTCCTCCCATCGCCACTCCTCCTGTAAGTCTGTTGTTTTCCCTTTTATTAAATCAGTTAAACTGCAGATTTTGTTGTTGAGTCTCTCTCCTGCACTTGGGTCCACATCCACAACCGGCAAGAATCATAACAATGAACCCTTTAATTATCAGCGTTTTAACGTCTCTGACACAGCTTTTTATTTCTGTTCTTACTCTGATGTTTTATGTGAAACTGCATTTTAATATTGTGTTAAAATCAAATATTTACTGTACGTCACTGTCAACTGGTGGTAGCTAGTCAAAATACTAATGATACGTGTGTTTATTTTATTCAGATGTGAGATGTTACAGGTATGAACTCCATCACCTTCAGATGTTTGAATAGTATAATTTGTATATTTATTACAGGAATGTGTTACTGCTGAACAACTTGACAAAAAAAAAAAAACAATTTAAAAGATTTACTAGAAATGATGTGAATTTAATTCTACAGTCTGTCACTCCAACATTTCACTTTTAACATGAAGATTTTCTCAATTTCTCTTTAAGAAGGACCATAAATTCACTTAAAGATCACAAAGAGAGACAATCATCTTCTCTATCAGGCTGAGATGTAAGTAACTGTAGCCTCGAGAGCAAACATTAAACAGGCTTAATCGAGTTAAATGTTTTACAAAAACAAGCCTCAGCTTTTCCCTCTAAAATAATCAATGAGAAGCTTTGTTTGAAGCATCTGGACACCAGCCAGAAAGCAAAACCTGCGCGCCGAAATTCACACAAGTACTGCTTAAAAGTTTACCCAATTCCCAGTTCTGGCACCGAACAAGTTTAAACACAGAGTGCCAACGGAGGCAGGGAGAGAGGAGGGACAAGAAAAGAGGTCGTAGAGGAAGTGAGACAGAGAAGCGTGTTTGACACGGCTTTAATCCCTCAGCTTTTAGTCAAGCGCTTCCAGCGCTGTAATAATACGGGACCAAAGACGAGGAAATGAAGGTAAAAACATTTTTAAAAATCAAAGGATCAAAACCAGCAGGTGCTGCTCTTCTAATTTATACTTTACTATAAATACCCACACAACATAAAGCTGAGGACGGATGAAGACGAATGTTTTACACTATAAATACCAGATAATAATCTGATAAATTATACTCGTGTTTATGGTGGTTTACACGGCCTAAAGTGTTTTTGCTGGAATCTTAAAAGACACAATAAGAATAAGAAAAATAAATCCAAAAATACATCTTCTCTTTACAGCGTGTGGCTGAAATTTTTGCTGAATAGCAAAATAATAAGAACAAACGAACTTTTGCAACCAACTGAGTTCATGTTGGACTAAATTCTGAAACCATCATGTGATTTGTTCATATTCATCTGCTGACACGTTTCATTTAATCAGTTAGAAAAGTTTTTGAGAACATGATGTAATATTTATTTTATATTAACGAGAAAGATCATCAACTGTTTGGTTTATTCAAATGTGCAGCTGTTGCTCAGGAGGTAGAGCAGCTCGTCTGGTAACTGGAGGACCGCCTCCTCTGACAAAACTGCCACTGTGTCCTTGGGCAAGACACCTCAACTGGCTTTGCCTGTTTGGTGATGGTCAGAGGGTCTGATGCTGCCAGTACAACAACGGCAGGCTCACTTTTGTCAGCATGCACCAGGACAGCTGTGGATACGATGTGTAGTTTATAATCACCAAGTGTGTGTGTGCAAATAATTTTTTTTTTAGGGTGAGTTGTCTGACTTAAAAAAGGGGTACACAAGTGCAAGGCCATTTCACCAAATCTAATCTCATCTAATCTCTTCTAATCCCATCTCGTCTTATTTTATCTCATATGATCTTGATTCTCCATCATCTGCATTCTGAATGTCTTCAGTGTTCAGACAGTGGAAACCTTCTAAAACCGACAAAAAAAAAACATTTTCTTATTGGATCAATGGTTCTAATTATTTTTAAATGTAATTAGGAGTGTGTGAGCGGTGGTTTGTCTATGTGTGGCCCTGGAGTGGTGACCAGTGGATGGATGGATGGATGGATGGAATTATTACATAATTAAATCTTTATATTTATGAACCTGCATCTACAATGTTGCACTTTTTATTTTTACATAAAATATGAGATGAATATTATAACTGGAGCAGATTTTTTTTTATAAAAAGACCAACATGGTTGAACTGCAGCACTTTAAAACTTTCAGGCTCTTTTCAGGAGTTTTATCGGCTTCTTTCAGCTCAGAAAACGTTTTTTTTTTTTTCAAAAGTTATTTCCAGAACTGACCTCAGGACAGTCAATGTCTGGGCTGAGAATGTTCTAAATATAGAACACATTTCACCACATTTACCGAGCCCTTCCCATCAGAATCCTCTATGTGACAGGAACTAAAGTTATTTGTATTGAATACACATTTCAATCAAATCAATCAGGGAGCGTTTAAGGGACGATTTCCTGGAACTCAAACCACAAAGCTGCTTCTGTACAGAATCCTGAGATTGGACTCTTAATCACCTTCACATTTTGTTAAAAAGATCTGACTTTTTAAAACAATCTTCTTGACAGATGAGAAGTCAGCTGATTCTAAAATAATCTGTTATAAACAACATGTTATAAATGTCATATAGACTTTAAAGGTTATCACACTGTCCAAACCTGTTAAAACTTCTCAGCTGTTCTCACATACGAATTACTGTCAGTGAGTGAAATACTTTTTTAAAATGACATTAGTAAATGTTCAGAGACATCCAATGTTCTCCAAACCTGTCAGAACATTTACTAAACTATTAGTTTGATCAGCATATTTTAGTTGTGTCCTTACTCTCTACTTCCTGCAGATCTTTTGTCTCTTCAAATTAAATAAATACTGATACTATCGAGCGACAACATGGCAAGAAATAAACCAACTGCGGCTCTTGAAGGTTAGGTCATGTATGAGGACATGCATCACCTTAATTACATCCCCTGCCAATTCACATTCCTGGATGGAGGCTCAGGCCTACAAAGGTAGACGCAGCGCTGGGAAACTGAGCGCGAGGAGAATCTCCTCTCAAAGGAGCCAGACCATCCTTCAAAGGGGTCATTCTCCATGGAAGTATCCTGCGCTCGAAAAAAATAAAGGGTAAGCGGTGCCTCTCTGGGCCAAAAAGGAGGAAAAATGGGATGCTTATTTGGTAACGAGACAAGGTGCCAGCTATGAAGTGTGATTCTGCTTTCAGTCTGTAGTTTGATCCCACTAGGCCTCTGGGTGCCAGGAATGCTCTCAGTTAAGGGAAGTGGCGCCAGGGAAGAGATTAAATACACACTGTGGCTACTGCAGGACTGCCAGGGCTTTGTACGGACCTGAGTGGGAATCCATACGTCACTACGAGCAGCGCAGAAACCGAAGCAGTGATGAACGTAAAGAAAACATGGTGGAAATGAGTCAATAATAAACAAAAATAAAAACTGATCTGTGTGGTTTCAGGTTGTAAATGAGTAGCTTTTACTTGAAAGCAGAAGCACCTAATAATAACTTATAATTAGACGTATTTAAAGGTCAAAACAAGCTGTAGCATGTAAATGAGTTGGTTCATTAGAGTTTACAGAGAAGTCTCTCAACACGTCCAGAGACCTGGTTTAATTTGAGGTTAAAGATTCGGCACAGACGGCACAAATTATCAGCTAAAGTGTAGAAGAGCTGAGATGTAAAGTGTGAAATATAAACTATGGAGTAAAAAAGAGTTAAATATTCAACTATACAAAGAGTGTTTGCCTTAAAGAAACAGAAAATCAAGGCAGAGTGTTTGGATTCCTGCTCCATCACTCAGAGGTTGGGTTAATAAACTGCTGAGAGAGAGGTCAAAGCAAAGCCAGAGAACAAATCGCTAAGACTGGCCTAATTAGAACACAAAGTCGGCATCCGATCTCCCGGCTGAATCCCAGAAAATGTCAGTAAAGTCATGGTGGATGAAGATCAGAAAGACTGTGTGACCAAATCAGAACAGACAGAGACATCAACCCAGCAGCACACCGGTTCACACCAGCTGGGCCTGTTATTTATCCTCTTCCCTTCAGGTTTACACATTTCTACAGAGACCACAAGTGTTAGAGTGAAAGGATAATAAAATACAAGAGAGGTCAGTGACAAAGTTAAGTTTCAGGTCTGATCTTAAACAGACAAGCTTCATGTTTGAAGTCTGAATCTTGTACCTGCTCCTAACACAATCAACAGAGCTTGAGTTCACATTCCTGCTGCTAGAAGAACCAAAACTAATGGTGATTTAAACCATCACTTATTAACTAGGAGCAAGAAACTGAACTCAAAGGGCTGAGAAAGTAACTCTGGTTTTACCTTAACAAAGAACAAAAGACCAGCAGTGTTGTAAGGAGGTACTAGATATTACATTATTATCTATTAACTGTCACAAAGACGCCGTTTTTAATATTTCTTTGGCTAAAATCACAAAAAAACAAAGATAACACAGTTTGAAAGACAAAAAACAGAACAGAATGAATTCTCTCCTGTAGATATATTCTTTAAACCAAACATTTCTCTCTATAGCTCGTCCACTTTAAAATGCTGTCATGGTAACATACAAGAAAAATGAGTCAAAAATCAGCCAAAGTCTAAAGAAAAATGTTAAAAGACCTTCAGAAAGTCTGAAGAACTACTGATCATGATGGAAACAGAATCAAATATGACTTCAAGGAAGCAAAGTATAAATTAAGAATGGTTTAAACTTGTCTTTCTCTTTAAAACCTAAATTAATCAAAATGTAATTTAGATTCCCTATTCAAGAAAAAAGCTGTAATGCTGTATATATATATTGACAAAAATAAATGAACTAAGTTTCTGCTAATTCACAGAAATTTTATTAGGTAAATAATAAAAAAATAAAGCGATAAAAATCCTTAAAATGTAATCAGTGCCAATTTCAAACTCTGTTCTTTTAGAGGTTGAAATATGGACGATATCAAAGCTGTTTGTGTTACAAACCGACTTGTCAAAGATCTTCCAGCTTCAAACATGCAGGTTAAATACTGAAGCAGTGAAAAGACCTTCAGGTTACCAAGAGGAGGCAAAAAACATTATGTTCACTGTAAAAAATACCATTCATCACTGAGAGGGTAGAGAAACGATAAATAATCACACTCAAACAGCTCCGTCAAACTCCATTCATCACATGTTTAATACCGGCTCATGGAAGATCTCACTGAGCCACAGCGGCGTTTAATCTGCCACCTGCTTGAGAGGCAGCTCGGTGTTCTGCAGCAGAAGTGTGTCATGTTCAGGGAAACCTCCGGGTAAGAAGGTAATGAGGTTGAGCAGAGCCCGTCTTAGCTGTTCAGCATCATCATGCGCAGCGCACAGCGGGTTCTTAAAACATCAAAGGGCACAAAGCCGAGGTCCCGTTTGATGGATCAATATGGAGATCATATATTAAAAATCATTGTGAGTGTCTCAGTTCGCAGCTGTTCCAACTCAGCTGCTTCTCAAACTTACACAATTCAAGTTTAGATTTAGAAAACGTGTTTAGACTTTCAGATGAAGGGGAAAAAAGTACTTCACTGAGTATAAATGTGTTCAGAAATGATCAAAATAAACGATAAAATACACAAATAAAAGTAGCTTCAACCTCACAAACAAAGATGTGACCTGGTACTGACCCACAGATCCCAGTAAAGACCACACAACACGGCAGAGAAACAGGAAATGGTTACTTCATGTTAATCAAACGAAGCCCAGATTTACGATCAGGCCTTTTGGGAGCAACAGCAACACACAGTTTCATTAATTAGAATAAACACTCTGCCCTCGGAGCTGCTTGGAGTCGTGTTCATTAATTAGTGGACTCGGCTGTAGGACCTCGACTAATTAATTCACTTGTTCTTCTCTCAGCGGATCGCTTGTGTTTGACCAGTTTGTGGAAAGCTTGAGACCTAACAGGTGTAAATACGAGGGATCGCTCTACAGAAAGTCAACAGTGAGTCAGGAAGCTTTTATTTTGTAATAAGGAATGACCACTTGCCATAACTCTGGCCACAAATTTCAGGCTGTTTTTATGAAACGTGGTTCTCTGTTCCAGTTTAGTTTAAATTCAGTTATTTTAATTAAATGCTCATTTGGTTTGATCCCATTTACGCTGAATAATTACTACGCTCTCCAAGATCTACTAGAATGTAGGTGGATTGTTGTAAATCAGGGAGAAATAACCAGCCGTGGCACAGAGGCAGTGAAGCACTAGAAGATAGTGATACAAACAGGATGCTGATGACCACCACGTACTCCACTCAGGACCCTGAAACACCCTGTTTCAAATATTTTTATTGAAAGCAGTCAATATTAGTAATAGCTCACACATAAAAGTATGCTGACATATGCTACTTTGTTTTATTTATATATATATTAAATACACATATTAAAAAGAAAAAGTAAATACATACATAAAATAATAATAAAAAAATTTTTAAAAAGGGTGTATACACACACCTCTTCATCCAACGGACGAAAAACTAAGACAGAACAAAATCCCCCACCCAAACCCTCCCCCTGACTGCACAGATCAATGGTCTCCAAGGAAGGAGATCAGAGGTTTCCAAATATTTTTAAACTCCATCATGTTACCATGAATAGTGTGTCTTATTTTCTCTTGGTGAAGTGTATTTACTAGTTCTGTGATCCACATCTTTAAAGAAGGGACGTCTTTTCCTTTCCAAAATTGGAGAATCAGTGTTTTTGCTATAATTAATCCATTAATCCATTAATCCATTACGTCATAGAAGAGTTGTTATCCTGGGTAAGGTGGGCTGCACCAATTTTATCCTGAACTAAAAGAGTATTAGAGATAAATCAAACTGTCCGAATCATAAAACCTTATCTGATAATCATTTAAATTACAAACGATCATCATCTGAAACAAAACAACTTTTACAGTCTGACACATTTGTTTCCTCTCTGAATGAATATCACAGGGATTAAGTTATTTTAGCTCCAGCTGATTGTGGACACACAGGAAATCAGAACACCGAGCAGCTTTCTAGCAGTCAGCAGGCTGAAGATCAGTTAACCTTCTACTGAAGACAGAAACTAATCAGTTCTGGACAGGCGCTAATGAGCTCTGATGTGGGTTTAAACTGAGTCAACACAAGTTTATCTTAATGACAGCCTTGTCAGAGTTAAAATTTGTAACAAATATTAGATCAAGCTTATCCGATGTCTCCTTCATTGCGGCTAAGAGCTCTCCCTCTGGAGTCCATTTAATTTAAACATGGGAGTCTTGGGGATGAGGATCTAAAGGCATGTAGTAAAATGTCGTTGGCTGCAGNTCTACTGAAGACAGAAACTAATCAGTTCTGGACAGGCGCTAATGAGCTCTGATGTGGGTTTAAACTGAGTCAACACAAGTTTATCTTAATGACAGCCTTGTCAGAGTTAAAATTTGTAACAAATATTAGATCAAGCTTATCCGATGTCTCCTTCATTGCGGCTAAGAGCTCTCCCTCTGGAGTCCATTTAATTTAAACATGGGAGTCTTGGGGATGAGGATCTAAAGGCATGTAGTAAAATGTCGTTGGCTGCAGCTCATTTGAATTAAGAAGGGCTGAAAGGTGAAGCACGCTCGACTGCTGCATGAATAAAAGCTAATGGCTGCTTGTGCTGATCGGGGTGGAGGCTGCACATTGTACGGGAGTGAAAAACAGGGTTTTTTATATCATTTCCTTCAACTCTCCCACCCCCAGCCTGACATCGTCAAGACTTACACTCCACTGCATAAAATACTCTTAACGACTCCTGCCAGGCTTTTACCCAACATCCACATCTCACCGCCATCAAGACTGAAGGCAAAAACTCGCCAAGTCACTCCCAACTAAAACTCTGTGTTTTTCATCTTCAGTTTTATTTTCAGCAGCTGATAAACAGCTCGATCAGGTTGTGATGAAATCAGTCTTTACCTTCTAAAAACATGGGTTTGCTTTTATATGTTCAGTCAGTCTGGCAGCATTTTCTGATCCAGTAGTATAAAAACATCAAATATGAGCAGGAATTCAGAAGAAAACAAGTATCAAAACCTGTTATTATATGAAGATTAAGTGTTTTATACAGAGAACTTGAAATATATAGATAGACTAGATCAGCACCAGCTGCTAAAGAGCAAATTTAAGACATATTGACTGTTTAGCGAACAGTTCTAACACTAAATTAGTGAAGTACTTGATGTTTTCAGACAAACCAGTCATAAAACACAGTAGTTCTCACGCTGTAGTACAAGTACTGCTGGTGGTATTCAGGATCCTTCTAATAGTACTCAAAGGAAATGTTGATATTATCTCTTAATAAAGAAAATTAGTTAATAAATTGTTATTAGATGAATAAAAAAAACATGAGAAGTTCAAGTAAATCCCGATCTTGAATGTGGACTATTCAAAACAAAAGAGACTTTTTAAAGAACCCTGATAAAAATAGTTGTGAACGAAGGTTAACTCGTGTTCTACTTATGAAACATCAGAGAACTCTCTGAAGCCACAACATTTCATACAATGTATCTCAAATGTGGATTCAGTAGCTGTGAAGAGGAAGATGTCAACACTGCACATTCATCATCCAGGTTTGTTCAGTTTAATTATTAATTACAAGCTTTTATGAACAGTAGTTCTGTTTTAATGTCTGTCATATTGATGTTACTCGGAGAGTTTAGGATGTTCTGAGATGGTTATAAAACTACAGGACATCTAAGAGCTTCAGAGATCAATCTGATATGAAATGAGCCGAACACGTGGTGTTAAATCATGTCAGTTATTCACCTCCGTTCTTGACAACCATAAACTTCACCTTCATTTCTCACAACACAATTTGTGCAGGACGGACAGGAAGTATGTCGGTATCAAATAAAAGCATCCCTGACATTAAATCTGACTGGAAGTCAGTGTGTCTTCAGTTACGTTCTTCTTCTTCTCATTCTGGTTGATCTCAGTCTCTCATTTATTCTAAAGATTTTGTTCCAGATCTGCTTCTGTTGTTTTTTTGTTTTTTTTTCCAGTTAAGTCTAATCTGGCTTTTCTATTCATGAGGCTGCTGAATGATTTAGCCTTTTGGTGAACTCTTTGTATTTACTTTTAGTTTTTGTCCTGCTTTAAAATGAATCGAGCTTGTTTAATTTGTGGACGCACAGCAACAGCTTTCAGATGCAAACGACAGATTTAGACTGATTCAAAAATATACAAAGATGTAAACTCATAAACTGTCCTTATTTTCAGACTGGACTACATTATTTAATGTTAAAACCTGTTTAACTTAAACTGAATTCAAATAGAAAACCAATCTACTTGGTTCAAGTCCAGACCTTTATGTTTGTCTTTGTTTTAGGAAATATTAATAGGTTTGACCTTGTTTCTGAAATCACATTAAAATGTTTCACTGTGTTCTGAGAAACAATTCAAGAAAAGAGAAATCAGCTTTAACAACAACATTTCATTTCAGCCTGTGGAGTCAATAATGAAAACTGCTTGTGCGGCTCAATGTCAGGTGAAGGATATCAGTCCGGAGGAGTCGGAGCAAACCCATCGCCCCCTCCACCCCGATTCCTCCATCAGGACAGCTGACGATGCTGGACGGAGTCCATTCATTCTCATTTTCAGAATTCACCTCCGCGTCCCCTGATAACACTTCCCTGCTGCATCTGAAAACCTCAGCACTAGAACATTCCTGAAATTCTTCCTCCGCGGTAAGGAAGCTTTAAAGGCATTGAGACGGATCGACGCTCTTCCAATCGGAACATTTGCATGTCAAAGGAAAACCTCTGTCAGCACAACAGCACAGAGATGTTAGCATGCAGAAACACGAAGCAGCTGGAGGCCTTTACTCCCAGACATACCTGCAGTTATTTGATAAATACTGAATAACATCTTTATCAACTCTGACACAATATTCAAGTTCTGACAGCCAAGCAAAGAATTTTATGGCTTTTTTCCAACTAAAAAGTTGAACATTTTCACTTTCACATACATTTTTTTGGGAAATACAATCTGGGAAACAGTTGGTTAAGATGAGAACTAATAACAAATAAATACTCTGCTCATTCACTCATTCAGTCCCTGAAAGCTCGTTCACATTTCAGCAGCGACTCACGAGGAACTAGTCTGACTCCTTCCTGTCAGTATGAATATGAATTAAAAAGCACTGAAACATCCTGAACGCTGAACTGCAGGTTCACCACCTCCACCACTCGTAGTTCCCACCCTCGTTGTGTAAAAGTCTAAAGCCGACAGGTTGAACAGCAGAGCTTAAGCATGAGAAAGCAGGTCGCTGTGAAAGTCTCCGTCTGACACTAAATGAGTGCAACAAAGTGGAAGAGCAGCAGACTGTAAGATCTTCATAATCTGCCCGGATCACCATGAGACGCAGGTTTCGTTGTCATGGTTTCTGCGTTTCAGCTCAGAATAACTTTGTTATGAAGCATGATGATATTTTAACATCTAAATCACTGCTCAGTCCAAATTAATTTAAAGGTAGGAAGTACAACAATAAACATTTTAAAATCATATATTAAAACATATTTTCACGTGTTTTTTTATTCACTTTTTTATTTTTGCTTATTTTGGTCTATAGGGCAGATTTGGTCATTTACTCTGCAACAGTTTTATCATACATTTCATTTTTTAATAGCAGAAACGTGGAATTTTAAAGTCTATTTTTAGTGCTGTCCGGTGTTGAAACTAATTCATGGTACAGATACAGTTTGCAGGAGTGTTTTAAGGCTGGGAGTGTGTTGCTTGCTAGGAATTGGTATCAAATCATGTGCTTTATTATGTACGTCTATCTTTTATTCTAATTTGTTGACCCACTTCACAATATTTCATCTAACAGTTAGATTTAACATGTTAAATATAACGTTTTACCGAGTGTCCTTTCACTAATTTCCTGAAACTGTATGAGACCAAAGACTAAATGGGGTTATTCAGGGATGAGTAACAAGCCTGGTGAAACACACAAACAACAAGGGAAACAAGTGACCACAAAGACACCAAGGGGGTGGGAGTGGAGGGGGTTCTGCTCCAGACTGAGTCCGTTCCTATTGTCCGCCGGGACACTGAGGACAAAGCAGGACAACGCTAAGATAGATGCAAGCAGTGCAGAACCTCGCCCCAGCGATGTGCCGACCCTAATCCCAAACATGATTTCCTCTCCTGACACACAGATGATGTCATCCGGACCCCTCCACACACACACACACACACACACACACAGAGCGAGGCCCTCAGGAGAATGTTCTGATGAAACATGCCGGCAGCAGGAAATCGGATACCTTCAGAGAGCATCTGTGCCACGAATCAAAGAGCTTGAAGATGACACTGTCGAGTCACTTTGAGCTTTTAACTCGCTTGTGTTTTCAAAACAGATGGACCTCTGAAGTGTGTTACATGGGAGATCAAACTCATGGAAACTTCATATGTGCAGCAAGTCTGATACCGACTGACTCAATGTCTGTAAAAACATTAGCAGAGTGGAAGCAGCCAGCGGTACAGGTCAACATGTCCCGGGGCATTACAGGTCTACAGAGGGCCTTACATGCTTCAGTGGAACAAGGGGGGGAGAGGGGGGACAGTTGTGCTCTTTAGAACTTTATATGCCTCCCCTCCCCCCCACCTTTGCTCCACAAAGGAGGCCTTACTTGTCCCCACCCACAAGGATTTTCTCAGGCATTGCTGGGTTCACCATGACAACTGGGTGCTTAATAAAGCATTTCTCTTAGGCATTCTTCCTTTCACATGGAAGGTGGAGGGGGGGCAACAGTCAAAGGAGGGGGGGATACAGAGGGAGGGTGGAGGAGATCGAAATGATGGAAGGGTGCAGGGGTGAGAGCCATAGACTCGAGTTAGATAGAAGAAAAATGGAGAACTGTGACAGGCAAATAATAAGAAGGAAGGAAAAACAGGATCAAGGTGAAACATGACGTTGAAGAAAACAGCGTCACAAACATTCTACACAGACCCGAGAGTGTGACTAACACCATCCAACGAGGGCAGAGGAGGCATGAAGGATGACAGGACGACTCCAGCCAGCGAGCATTACAAGCTCTGAATCAGACGTGGGGAAACAGACTTTTATCAAGCATAAAGAAAACACCGAAACCCAAAGAGGGTCTGAGTGAAATAATTACACAACACCGTGAAGAGGAGTAATCAGAGCAGTCCAGCTGCTGGAGGCCACACACACACACACACACACAAGTGTGTTTTGGTATCCTTATGGGGACCGTCCATTGACTTCCATTGATTTTAGTAACTAGATTTATACCTAACCCAAACCCTTTTCCTAACCTTAACCATTACTGATCTATAACTAACCCTAAGACTAACTAAAACTCTATTCACACCATAGCTATAAACCTAACCCCTAAGGGGAGTCCCCCTCATGGGGACCAGGCTTCGGTCCCCACAAGAACCCTCGGACCCCAGAAAGGTAGTAAAAGTCAGGAAACGGGTCCCCAGGAGGTCAGAAATACAAACCCACACACACACACACACACACACACACACACACACACATGCACGTGTGTTTTGGTATCCTTATGGGGACCGTCCATTGACTTCCATTGATTTTAGTAACTAGATTTATACCAAACCCAAACCCTTTTCCTAACCTTAACCATTACTGATCTATAACTTACCCTAAGACTAACTAAAACTCTATTCACACCATACCTATAAACCTAACCCCTAACCCTAAAAAGGGGATTCCCCCTCATGGGGACCAGGTTTCGGTCCCCACAAGAACCCTCGGACCCCAGAAAGATAGTAAAAGTCAGGAAACTGGTCCTCAGGAGGTCAGAAATACAAACCCACACACACACACACACACATACACACACACACATCACCAGATTTGTGCAGCTTGATTAGTTAGTGTTACACCAGACAACTTCACAGAAGGCTTAGAGTTTAATAGATTCTAATGAAATTAAAGTCCGCCTCTCCTTGGAGGAATTCATTTCACCCGCCGCCTTTCATGCCAGAGTTTCAAACTAAGATCCTTTCATCGTGAGAAATGTTGAAGTTATAGCTGTTTTGTTCAAATAACACACAATAGTGGAAGATTTCAGGTGATTTCAGTTAGCAGAGTATGTCATAGGGACGAGTCTCGGCTACATCATTTTCTAGCTCATCGTCTATAAAATTGAGTTTTTGCCAGTTCTCTGTTTGCTAAAGTGGATTAACTGTGGCGGCCATCTTGAATCTGGTTGACTCCAAGAGTTAATCAGTGGTCGATGTCCATCTAACGATGACTGACTGAGACTTATGTTAAACTCTGTTTAGTGGCTCATGAGATATTTTGCTAACAAACATAAGCACAGACAGATTTTGTTTTTCCAACAGGACAAACAGGACGTTTCTCATTTAGGTGCAGTACACTCAGAGACTGTTTTTACAGGCTTTAAAATTGTCTTTTTTAAAAAAAACAGCTTCCAAAGTGAAAAAAATAAAAAATCACCCCTGCGTTTTTGCATAGAAAATCAAAACATAATCTTTTGATGATGATGATGTCATAGCCCCGCCTCTAATCTTAATTAGGACTCATCTTCTTCCCCTTCTTGTTATTGTGTTTACACTTTGCACTCAGCCTTTTTGTGCACGACGCGCACCTTCATTCCTGTTTTTAGTGTATTGTTTTAGCAGTGTTACAGCGCCACATACAGGTATGGCATGGTTACAACGTTTGGGTTGTTTTAAGTGTTTTCATGTGGACGAGAACATTTATAGAAACAATGGCATGCTTGTGAGGACAGTTTTAGAAATTACAAATAAAAAGACTGTTTAAGACACTGTGTTTCCATGTGGACAAGGCCTTAAGTTATTGTTCTGTAGACCTAAAACATATTCAGCAACATTTGTTTCTAACTTAATTATCTGAATTTAAAACAGCAGTCTCTCTAATCTGAGCTCTGACAGATTGCAGTTATACTAGAGCCAAATAATCAGTAATCATGACTCATGAGCATATTTCAGGTTTGTCTTACAAGTCTTTAACGATGTGATATAGTCTGAGCAGCCACACTCACTGTCTGCCTCTCAACACTGACCTGTCAGACTAAACACCTGCTGCCCGCCCATTTGACCACTTCTACAACCTGCAACAGGATGTGAGCTGAATCAAACTGCTGCCATTAGTCACACATGCACGTGTGTCCGTTAAATTTCCACACGGCTGCTTTTAAAGTGAGCAAAGCGACACAATATAGACTTGGAACGTAACTGAGAAGAAACATTTCTCGATGATGAAGTGACCAAGGACTCGTGCATGTTTTGGCAGCACAAGGAATTTAAATATATCAGTGCCAATCCCACAACGATTACTTTATTGTGCCAAGAATGCACGAAGGTTGACATATAAACAAAACTACCAACTATGCACAACAAATACATCTCGTGTTGTAACTACTGAGTATAATAAGGTGCTCAGAAGTTGGAGGTAATAATTAGCTTTCCTCTCTATATGAAAATGATGAGTGCTTCCTGGATGAAAGCAAAGGAGAAAAAAAAAATCTCAGCCATCAAATGCAAACACGTACTTATGCAGGCTCACGCTTGCCTGGGAACACTAGATGAGCCCCTGCATATGTCAACACCGGTCTGACAGATCCCAGGATACAGATGCAGAGATCTAATCCTGCAGATAAAAACCTTGCCTCCCACCCTACGGTGTGACCAGGGTTCTTCTTATTACAGGGGGTTGAGGTGAGATGAAATAATCAACAGCTTCTCTGTGGCAGAAATTTTAATTTAGAATTCAACACGTCCCTCAAATCAGACACGCTCGGATAATGACGAGCTGAGTTTATTATGAGGCTTATCTCCCTTTCAATATTCAATATCTCCACACTCGTGCAGGAAATCTGGTTCCTTAACTTGCTAACGTAATTAATCCTTTAGCATGACTTATTTATGCATGTGGAGACAGAGAGTGTGCACAACAGGAAGCAAATCCTCAGGCTATGTGACTTTGTTGTTCTGAGTGATCATGAAGTCCATTCTCATTGTAACCTGCTAAAGAGTTCACTAATTTTAAACCACCTGGCAGATCTTCACTCATTTACTTTTCAGTATCTGACCATTTTTCAGCTGAATGGTTTGTTATGTCTTTGATTTATGACTCATCCAGATGTAAAAGTCTCCTAAAACTTAGATAACAACTAATTCTAAATGGGATCTTTGGATAATTTGTTACCAGCGGTCTGTCACAAAGACCCAATTTGTTCTCACTTCTTTAATAAAATCTGTGAAAATAAAAGAGAAACTCTGTTTGAAAGACAGAAAAATATTTTTTTTCCGGCACCAACAAAGTAAAAACAGTAGATGATCTACTGAAGGATGAGGGTATGTCTCTGGTCCTGCTTCAGATCTTCGCTCATTTTATTCTAGTTATTAAAGGTGTGACTTTCAGATATTATTTAGCTGATATGGATAGTTTTTTTGGAGTAATTGGACACATTTTTTTTCTCCACTTGCCCACCTTTTAAACTATTTTTAAAGCCTAGATACAACGACAGGAAACAAGTGAAAAAGCAACTGAAGTCCAAAGAAAAAAAACTTTAAAAGCCCTTCAGCAAACCTGCAGAAATCCTGATTGAGATCCTTCTAAAAGTAAATCTGAAACCAAACAGTAATACTGTGCATCTTACTAAGGAGTAAATTCTGATCTGATTCTATGAGACATGAGCAATGAAATGACTAAATTAAACGTACATATAAAAACAAGCAACGTTACCATAATTTACCCATCACATGAGTTTGAAAGTGACGAGTGACAGTGCTCATAAAAGACGTTAATCACAGCCTAACAACGTACAAAAGAGCCCATCAGAATTCATCTATGATAGGGGCCGTCTGAAAGGGCAGCAGGAAGAGAAAGAGAAGACATGGGAGGTCCCTGCAGAGACAGGCCTGTGAAAATTGGGGTCAGCAGCATGTAAAGAAAGAGCTCATCTTCCTGCTTTACCCCCCTCCTTCCACTACCTCCTGTCTGCTTTCTTACAGTACTACTGTACTGTTTATAAACATGTCCTCCCTTCCTCTGTCCCCTTGTCTCCAACTGGGGTGATGACACATAAGCCCCAGCAGGTGCTGGACGCTCTGGGGATACTCGGTTTCTAATTGGTCCTCGGTGGAGTCCCAGCTGTTGCCCCGTATGAGCTCCAGCTCCAATCAACAGCTCACTATTGTTCTCCAGAGAAGCTAAAGCTGAGCTCCGATCTATCGTAACGACCGTCCATGCCAACCACGCAGTACCTGCTCCTCACTCTCATTTCATCATCAGACATGAAAACACTTTAACACTGTCACACATCAGGTTTGAAACTTTTCGTCTAGTTTTACTCCTCCCGGTTGATCAGAGTTTCTCTTCATATCCAAAACTTTAATGACTTCTCTGGTTGTGTTTCAGGTCGAAGAAAAGATGATTTAAAGCAAATCAAACTGCATTGCTCCTGCGCACTATCTCCATGTGGGTGAAGTTTAAGATCCGCCTCAATTTTATTTGACTCTAACGCGCAAAATTAAAGGTTAAAATATGCAGGATGAAACACAACAAACAAGCCAACCATCATCAGCCGTCAATGAACCGAATTATGTTAAATTACAGCAAAAGACGGGATGTCGGGCAAATCACATGACTTTTAGAGCGCACCAATGTTTCATTTGGATTCTGATTATGCTATAAAGGTTGATCATAATTCAATTAGGTCTTTCATTGTGTGTGGGAGGGAGGATATGATAAGCAATTATGGGCCACAATCATGCTGCCCAGTGGAGTGTGGCTCCCCCCGGAATCAGACCAGCTCAGACAAACACATATTTATATCTAGACAATAACCAGGAACAAACCCAATCTGTGAAATAAGGATGCTGAAGAATCCAAATTAAATCACATAGTTAGGAAATAATAACAGGGTTTTAACAAATGATTTGAAAGTGATCTTGGTAAGTTTAAAATTAGTTTGCAATGAATGTTAATTTACCCTCATAAATATTTAGATTATTGGCAAATTACTCTGGAATAATAAACCCAAAACTGTCAATATACAGTGAAGTGAAGCGAACATGTAGGAGAAGAGACAGAGCGTTCTAATGGAAACTGATACGCCTCACTAAGCCCGGTCTTTTATTACTACACTGTGCTTCACTCACTGGGTGGAGTCTGCAATTATCTCACAGTCTCACCTGACACCGAGATCCTCATGGAGGCCTCCAGGGGCCGGTTGTTATCCAGAGCCTGGCTCAGCTGAATCTCCCCCGTGCTTTGGTTCAGGAGGACCAGGTTCAACTCGTTTCCCATCTCGAAGCTGTAGTGAAGCTGATCTGAAACATCTGGATCGTAGGCAGGGATCCGCCCAATAACTCCAGCAGGGAAGCTGCTCGATTTGTCCGTCACATAGTTGTTGAAGATGATCTGAAAGTTTTTAAGCACCGGCACATTGTCGTTCTTGTCGATGAGCTTGATGTGAACGGTGGCTCGGCTGACCAGAGGAGCAGAGGTGGCCTGAACCACGATGACGTACTCAGACCTCAGCTCATAATCCAGATCTATCAGTGCTGTCAGTTCACCAGAGAAAATGTCCAGCTGAAACACTTCTGGGATGTTTCCCTCCACTATCTGATACATAATCTGTGCATTGCTGCCTTCATCCGGGTCTGTAGCTGATATATGTGCAACCACAAGCCCTATGGGGCTGTTTTCTTCCACCATAATGTCAAACTCATCTTCTTCAAACACGGGAGGGTTGTCATTCACATCCAGGATTGTTACTTGGATGTGTACTGGTGTTTTCAGAGCAGGAACACCTTTATCTACAGCGAAAGCCTGCAGGCTGTAAACAGGCACATTTTCTCTGTCTAGTCTGCGCAGCGTGCGCACGATGCCCGAGGTAGATTCAATTATGAAGTCTCCATCTCCATCGTCACCACCCTGGAACGTGTAGAAAACACGTCCGTTGAGGCCGGAATCTCTATCGATGGCAGAAACCTGAACAACGCTGGTGAACACTGGCACGTCCTCCATCACAGAGCCCACATAGTTGTCTCTTATGAATCGGGGGGAGTTGTCGTTGACATCATTGACCAGTATCTCCAAGTAGGTTGTGTCAGATTTCTGAGGGATCCCGTTGTCCCGAGCTGTGATGGCTAGTGTGTAAGAGACCTGGTCCTCGTAGTCCAACTCTATCTGTGTGGTGACAGCTCCTGTGTCAGGGTCGATGTCAAACTGAGGGATGCTGTCATCCATGAAGTAGGTGATGCGCGCGTTCTCGCCTGTGTCTTCATCAGTGGCACTTATCACAACCACAGTGGTGCCTACAGGTCTGTCCTCATTGATGTTGACGGTGTAGTGTGAGCTCTGAAACACAGGCCGGTGTGTGTTGGCGTCTGTGACATTTACAAACACCTTAGCGGTGTCTAATCGAGTTCCATCGCTTGCAGTGACTGTGAGGACGTACTGGCGTTCCAGTTTGTAGTCTAAGGGTAGTGCCAGTGTGATGAGCCCACCTCCACTTTGACTCGTGATGGAGAATCTGTTCCGAGTGTTTCCACTAGATATTTGATAAGTCACCACACTGTTGACGTCCTGGTCCACAGCTGATACGGTCACCACACTGGTTCCCACAGCTGCATCCTCATTCAGACGCATGTAATATGCCTTCTGAGTGAACTCTGGGTTGTTGTCGTTGACATCAAGAATCGTCATGCTGATGCTGGCTGAGGATGACATGACGGGGTAGCCCTGATCACGGGCCTCCACTCCAAAGTTGTAATAATCTACACTCTCCCTGTCCAGCTCTGCTGCCACTACAATCCACCCAGTGTTGTTGTTGATGGCGAAGGGGAAGTTTGGTGTAGTTTCGGTGAGGCGATACTCCAGCCTGGAGTTTTCTCCTGAGTCTGCGTCCACAGCTTGGATGTGGATGATGGAGTAACCTAGAGGCACGTTTTCCAGCACCGTGGCTTGAAATGGGGTGCTGACAAAAATAGGGGCGTTATCATTGACATCCAGCACTTGAACTGTGACCAGGCCGCTGATGTTGGAAAGCGGAGGTCGTCCTCCATCCTGAGCTCGGATTCTTAGGGTGTATTCTTTGTTGGCCTCGTAATCCAAATGACTCACAAGGTCCAATTTACCCGTCTGAGCATCAATATAAAACTGTCCCCGTGTGTTTCCACTCATGATGCTGAAGTGAACCACAGCGTTGCTTCCTCTGTCCTGATCTGTGGCGGTGACCTGCAGGATCTCAGTGTTAGGGGTCATGTCCTCAGGGACTTGGACTACATAGCGTTTGTCACTGAACTGAGGAGCGTTATCGTTATCATCTTCTACCACTATGTGAACACTAGCTGTAGCGCTACGGGGCCCGGGGTCACGACCCTGGTCGTTTGCTTCAACTAACAGCATATAAGCCTCCACCTCTTCTCTGTCTACCAAGCCTTTAGTACGGATTACACCAGACCTGGAGTCGATCTCAAAAACATCGTTGGACCCATTACTGTTAAGGATGTGGTAAAGGATGTTACCGTTAACAGGTGAATCCCCATCTGTTGCCCTCACAGTCAACACCTCATATCCTATTTCTAAGTTCTCCCTGATACTTTCCTTATAGTCCTGCTGCTCAAACACGGGATCGTGATCATTAGTATCACTGACTGTGACAGTGAGCGTGGCCATGGCTGTACGCCGGGGCGTACCATGGTCAACTGCTGTCACTCGAAACACATGGGTGTCTTTCGTTTCCCTGTCCAGCACCTCAACTGTTGACACAACTCCACTGGCAGGGTCCACAGCAAAGAGGTTGTTAGATCGGCTGTCAAAGAGAGCCTCAATGAAATACTCCAACCTGCCGGCGTCTCCCTCATCCACATCCACAGCTTTCAGAACAACAACCGACGTCCCGGCTGGCTTATTCTCTGATACATACACTTGGTACATGGGGGGCTGAAACTGGGGGCTGTTGTTGATGCTTCTCCTCCTCCTGCTCACAATACCTGAATCAGACTGAGCTGCTTTTTCTAAGAGTTTGTGTAAGTGGCCCTGCATGAAGGGCCCCCGTCCCACACGCCAGTGGATGGAGACAGTGTTAACACTTAGTCCACTTCCTGTAAGTACATCACAGAGAATGTCCAGCTCCAGGAGGGTGTCCTGTCTCCAGCACAGAGTCTCAGACACAAACAAGCCCCCATCTGAGAAGTAAAACTCACGGCTGTTGGCGACCTTGCAGCGAAGTGGGGGGGCAGGCAACAAACCGCCCAGTGGAAATAAAGCAGAATCTGCTTGGTGGCACTCTGAGCCGTGGATGCTGAACAAACTGAGCACCTCCATGTCCCACTGAGGTTTTCTTTTCCGCTTGTGTGAACAGTTCCTACCGTGAACATGCACGTCGTACTGACTGGTGAGGAGGTGTCTGTGGCCGGAGTGCGCGCAGTCCACCACAGTGTACAGAGTGAACGGGTTAGACTGCAGCAGAGCGCACTTTATGGAGTCCGAAACAAACACGACACCCGCCGCCGCGTCAGCCTCCAGAAAGCGCTCCGTGAATTCCGGAGCGAGGACTTGATCCAAAGTGCACGGCGCGCCTCGCTCCTCGCCGGCCACCACTGTCCCAGGTCCCGCATCCTCGCTGATGTGAACGGTGTAACAATGCGCCAGCGAAACCAGTATAAACCACCACAGTATCAACCCCAAATCCAAGTGCATCGCTCCTCAGTTTGCCTTCAGCCGCGTTTGAAAGTGCGTAATTCTGCGGCTCTTTATTTCTTTAAACTTTCCGCCTGCGAGTTTCCCTTTGTTGCAGAAGAGCCATGCTCTCAGCGGGCGCACTTCTCTCCGCTCGCTCCGGGTGATTGGAAGGAGGGATCCAGCAGTATAACCTTGGCCGACCGGAGCTGCTCTCACATGGACGGACGCACTAACACAGACCGGAACAACAGCAGCAGTATCTCCACTCTGTCCGCGCAACTTTGCTGGAATGATGAAAATATGGCTCCTGCTCTGCTCCCCCTGCGCCTGGAGACTTCTCATTAACATAAACCTGTGAGTGCGCGCGCGCGCGTGTTGGAGAGAAAAACACAGCTCTGTTCTGGGTCCAGGACTTGACAGAAACCCTGCCACTAGAGATAAATAGTAACTTCCTCAAAGCTTCATCAACACAAAACAACAGCAGGACAGCAGACTCGGATTAATGAGTTCACTTCAGCGCTGTTTATTCAGATTTCTGTCACATTTGAAAGGAATGTGTCTTCCACAAAGTCTTTCATTGTGCATCACACAACAACAACACTTCAACATTATTTATCATCATAATGTTACAGTTTTCATGTCAACTTTCAGACTCAAATGTTTCGGTTGATCAAAGACAAATAGCTATTTAATGTAAATGTGTTTTATAAGGTCCCAGTGCGCGTGCACACAGACAATATAAGTAACACTCTGTATTAATGAACTAAATAGTTTTAGATATGAGTTTGAAACTTGTTGGCGGAAATATGATCAACCAAATCACAACGTCGTAGTTTTATTTGAAACCATTATTAAAGTGAAAAGCACGTAGCTTGTTTGAGATGTTCTATTATTTGTTCTTTTTAGATATTCAGATTTTCATCTTTCAGAAATGTGGTGATACTGAAAAAGTCTGGAAACAAAAGAATTTTATAGTCTCGTTTCCTTTTGAATACAACATCCTGACTTGGACACTAATTAAATAAATATTTATAATTACCACAAACCTTCGGCATATTACAGAACGAGATGAATATTAAATAAAGATTTCGTTTTAAAACCGCGTGTAACAGTGAGTGTGTAATGCGGAGATGCGCACGGAGGAGCTGAGTTGAAGCAGACGGACGCCCCCAAGTGGATAGACCCACTTAGTGCTGTGAAAAACAACAGAACCAGAACCAGAACCAGACGTAGAGCCTCTAGAATCTTCTCATAGGGTGTCACACCAAAACTACAAGCCATAACTGAATTTCTGGAATTCTATTAAGTTGCTGCAGTATTTAAATTAGTCTAAAACTATGGAACACGAGAGTTAAGGAACATTTAGTATTTTGGTTTCGTATTTTACAGTTAATGTTGCTGATGTGCACGTACATGCACCTGCACAAGTAACATGTGGAGGTCTACAACAGTCTTGCTCAAAGGCCTCCAATTATTTTCAATACTGTTACATCTGGCAGTTTTTTGTATTGTTGTAAACAAATCTGCACAAAATTATTTAGCTTAATGCAAGATATCAGAAACATATTGTGCAACAGGCTAGTGTTGGGGGGGGGGGGGGGGG
>SSNP01000080.1:726596-779969 GCA_006937955.1 Pachypanchax playfairii
GAAGAAAAAGAGGGACAAGAGATAAATCTGATGAACATAAGGACGCCACTGCCGAGCCTACAGCAATTACAGCACAGTCTGTGTCTGTTTCCTCCGAACCGAGGCAGAGCAGGGCATCAGGGATTATAACTACAATGATCCTTACACTGTAAGATTATCAATAACCGTGATAATACTATCATATTAATGACATGGGAGACAGAGGAGAAAGAGTGAATGGCTTCATGAAAACAAAAACATGAAAATTAAAACATAAAAAGCTAAGCATTTTCTCCTTTTTGTTTTCAACAAAAACAAGAGTGTAGCACTGATACAGGCATGGAGGGAGACACAAAACAAACAAAAATAAAATGATGGCAGAGGAGAGGCGGAGAGAGTGAAAGACAAGAAAAACAGCAGTATCTCTAGGGGTTCTGTTTGCGTTTGAGCGCCTCCGTTAGTTCCAACTTCAGAGCATTCTGTTGATGCTTGTCAGCCTGAGATTGAACACTCCTGTGAGGAGAAAGAGATGAGAGTCAGTGTGTCTGAAGAATTAGTGTTAGTAACACGCCTATCATGAACATGATAAACACACGGCACACATTAAAGTCAAGTTACACGAGACAAACTGATCATCATGCTGCTGAATCCAGTTTACTGCTAATTTATTATGAACACAATTACATCAAAAACTTTTTAATATTCATACAGAACTAAATGCTCTTAATTCAGGCTAATGACCTTTGACCTTTCATGGACTTCCCAGCAAAGACATTTCACAAAAGATCCAACACACAATCTTAAAACCTTGTTAGTATGTTACTATCTCAGATCAGCTGCTCAGAGTTCAAACTGCATGACAGGGATGCAAATATCTTTCCAATGACAAACAGCTCAGCTTTCAATGATAATGTCATTCCTCTTGAGACATTAGCAGGTTAGCACTGACAACCTTCCCCTTCCCCAAAACATCTTTACTGAGATCAGGATCCAACATCGACGTGCATGCACAGCCACAGGCACACCAACACACGTCCATGCCAGCGTGTACCTCTGACCCTAATCAATGAAGATCTGACGCTGAGTGAGCACCTGCGACAGCTCCTTCTGGAGCTGCCGGTACTTTTGATTATCAGGCAAAGACTCAATAGATCTGGAGCACAGAGGAGAGGCAGATGTGATGGAACAAGCGCACACACACAAATACACACACAGATAAGGAAGGAAGCAGAAATATAGGATCAAAGCCAAATAAGAGAAAAACAAGACTGATGGGACAGTTTAAGGACAGAATGTATCAGAGCAGGAAGTATAAAAAAAATCTGATAAATGACAGAAACTGACGCAGTACAGGTAAAAAATAAAAGATGTTGAGCAGCTCCAGAGATTCAGACTGTCTGCATGTTCTCGCCCTCTAGTGGAACGATGAGGTTATTTCAGCATTTCATCAGAAGAAGATGGACAGAGATATTTAAAAGGAATGTAGGACAAATTTTTAAAATAATTATCTGGAGTGTAGACGAGACCTTAAACAGATACTGTTAGGAAAACACATGGAGACAGCAGGACTTGTCCTACCTTAGACCATTTACGATGTCCTTGGTCTTCCCAAAGTAAATTTCATTCAGTGTGGAACGGATCTTGTTCTCCATGTCCTGAAAAAACAGACCGACTCTTAGTAATACTTCTGTTTTTTCCTTAATTTCCATTCAGACTAACGGCTCCACAGTTTTTTCTAAAAAATAGAAACTTCAAACTAAGAACAAAATACAGGACAACATGGACAACATGTCCATCTGAGTTCTTCTAACTTCAATTTAAAAGAACACTTGACTTTAAATGAAGATTCAGTTTTATTTGTTTGGTCATCAGTGTGGTTTCCTCCACATCTGTCACAGCGTGAAACATGTGGAGTTACTTTCTTTGCATCCTGACAGGAGAGCATCATGGGTAATTTTCTTCATATTCAGGTTGATTTGTCTCACACAGATTAATGATCCATTCAGTCTCGTTGTTTCAGTCAATAGAGGACTAAACAAACATTTAGGATCATACTTTATGGAGAATTAATGCACCTCATTTAAAGACGCAGTTCTAAAAAAAATAAAAAACACATGACCAAGTGGTCACCTGACATGCTGATATGTTGCTGATTCCCAAATTTCATATGCTCAAATTGATTCTCATTAGATTTTTGTGTCTAATGTCTTTAAGTTTAGGGTTTTTTAAATATCAGACTCTTGTCATGAAAAACTGTTCAGGGGAAAAAACATTTTAGATCAAGTCTCTCGACCCACTTCAACAAGGCGTCCGATGTTGGCGATGTGAGGCGAGGACTCTCCAACCGACTCGTCTTTCTCCATCTGTGAAAACAGGAAACAAACGATTTAACCTCAAGTAGAACTGGAGAATTAAAGAGTTTCTAAAATCTGGATGCACAGACTTCTGGTATAATCTGGTAATTAATCCTCACATGCATATTTACAGAATATTGCTGCACAATTCTGAACTTTTCATGAAACCTGAAGTGACGAAAGGCAGAAACAGGAATGTAAACAAAACCCAATTAGATTGAATCAAACCAGGAATCTGAGTGTTTGTTACTGAACAAGAAATCAGTGGGTCAGGAGAAGAGACAGAGCAGAGAGGACAAATCTGGACAAATTTTGGATGCACAGCTGAAACTGAAATCGTTTCTACAGGGTTCAAGTTCTGCTGATCAAACACAGTCAGTCTCAGTGTCATTATAAAAACATGTGAACGTTACAGATAAACAGATCACACCTGTCTCGTGAGGCTGCCGCCCAGGTTCATGGTACCGGAACCAGTCTTGGTTGTCTGGAGCCACAGCATGACGGTGGAGGTGAGTTTATAGTGAGCAGTGCGACCGCTGGATTTCTCCTGGAAACATAAATAAACAGGCCAATGAAACGCTTTATTGCTGAAACATCTGTGTCTTACAGCTGTAAGGAATCTGTTGAAGAAACCAGAAACCCAACACCACACAACCCGTAACTTTAAACACCTCTAAAACATTTAGTAAACAGACTTTACAACATTTTGTCCAAATGAACTTGTTTATTATGGATTCTTCTGCTCACCTGCACTTCCACTACATGAATCGAGTCCCAGCATCCTTTTATCTTCTTGGATCCGTCTCCTGCTTTTTTAATGAGAATTACTCCAGCAAACCCATGATCCAAATCCCAGAGGTACACGGAGGACACGCCACCCTCAAAGTACCTGAAGAATAAAGCGTGTCGGTCAAAAGATTGTTCATAAAGTTCTGATTGGAGGACTCGACCAGTACTCACAGGTCTCTGTACTGGTCGAAGGCGTTGTTGGCTTCAACCTCGAGTTTCCTCAAGCGAGCTGAAGGCATTGCACCATCTTCAATGGGAGGTTCATATTTATTACTCCACGGGGATCTAACGAAGGAGGCATGACAAACAAGATGAGAGTTTAGACAAATATCAGATTACTGCACCAAGAAAACAAAAATTAGGTGAAAATTAAAAAATTTTTTTGACAATGAAAGACAAACAGTAAAATAACTGGTTCAGATCAGGAACAACAACAAATCTCTGGTACGTAAGGAAGAAAATAAGAGTTTTCTTTTGGTTTTTGATTCTTTTTCACCTTAATTACATCTGAAAATAAAACTCTCTCAGGTGTTTCTTGATCCACCCATAAGGCCTAAATGTACAGAAATCAAGTCAACATGGTTACAAACCAAAAAAATCATGCACATAATTAATCCCTTAATAAAAACTTGCCTTTACAACATGGAAAAACAGAGTAAAACGCCAGTGATTACTTTCCAGAGCCAAATGTGAAATCACTTTTATGTTGTTGTTGTTAAAACAGCCCAATTAGTTTCGTAATTTACAAGACAAGCAATTTGCAGTGATATAAAACAGAACGACAAAAAACCCAGCGGACAGGTTGGAGCCTGAGAGAATGAAGGAGGGGCCATTTGAAAAAAATAAACAAAAAAATATGTCTGGTTATCATTAGATACTGAACTGTGCACGTTTTATTTATTGTGGACTAAATTTTCCATTTGGGAAAGAACAATTAAGTGATTGTTTTTCCTTGAAGAAGCCGGATGTTGCTTAACACACTGGAAAACATGGGATTTTTAAGATGTTGCTTTTTGTTCAGTATCTAATGACTCCTACAGGAACGTGTGCAAAGATCATTTTCTCAAACACAAACAAAAAAAAAAACACCAACTCAGATATAATACTCCAGATATACTCCACCTGTAGGAGTCACCGTCTCGGTTGTAATCACAGAGCAGGTAGTCTTTCCCCACCACCTTGTCCCGGGCGATCTTCAGCGGTTGGTCCACTGAGGAGAGGAGGTCCTCGCACAAACTGGGCACCTGGATGTAAACACAGAAAAAAAGGTCAGCTGATCAAAACATGATCTGCTTCACATGATCATAAATACAGCTGCTGCCATTAAACATCTCAACTCATCAGGAAAAGCAACATGTTTTAGTTCATTCAGAAAGTTTGTTTTGTAGCAAGCAGCAAAAAGAGGAGAAACAGACATGGAAGTACAACATGAGGGTCCCGCTTCTCCTCTGTCACATTCCAGTTTCACTCCGAGGAGTTACAATAAAAAAAATAATTAGGAAATATAATATCCAAGAGATAAAGGGGTACAAATTAGTTCTCACAGGCCGACATGGAGCCCCCCCCCCTCTTGATGCGTTCCTGCATCAGAGCACAGACACAAAGGAGACCCTGTTGTGCTGAAAAGCCCCCATACTTACAAACTACACACACCTGGCAGCGAGTCCAAAAACAAGGAAAAGGTTTAATATGTAAAAAATTAAGATCAGAAGGAGATGAAACGCTGTAAAAACAGGAACATACGAGGTTCTTTTAGCTGAGTCTGAATCAGCAGAGCGGAACTTGGCAGCAGAAGTGATTGACAGCTGTGATAATAATCACTAATGACCAGACACAGTGTCAGAGGGTGAGAAAAGAGCAGGTGTCCATGGGAAGAGGGGTTAAAGGTAACAGAAGAGGGACGTGAACAGCCTGAAAACAGACGGATGTAACCAACACGCAAGGTGCAGATCAAACAGACACAGGTGTGATCTGATTTATGTCTAATTTAGATTCATCTGGTGGCTTTTACAAGAACTGCTCTGCTAAAATACATAAAAACCTAAAAAAAGTTCCGGGTTGTTTTTTTCTTTTCTTTTACTCTGTGCACATAGCTGCTACATTAAATGCTGAATGGATCTTCTTCACCGAAAGATCAAACTTCCTTTGCATGCTTTTTTGCATGAATGCATTACGGGAAATGATATACAAAATCCATACAAAGTTTACTTTTATCTTGCACGTGCACATGCCTCTCAGGAAGTCCGACTGGCGTCCATGGACAGTAACTCACCAGGTCAATGAGGTCACTGAGGTTCTTTTCGATCTGCTGAGGAGGCAGACGCCTCATCAGGTCCAGAGCACAGTCCAGCTGCTGGTCATTCTGAAACAAAACCAGCAGAGACAACGTTTACAAACCTGCACTGTTGGATTACAGATCAGAGAACTTTGTACTGTCCAGTTAGTCTGGTTCCATCATACAACAGGATTTAAATAAAACATATGTTTAAAGAATTCTGTCTGGAATATGAGTACAGAATCTGACTATAACATTTTATTTATTTATTTATTTTAACACAAAGTCATGAAAAACAGAGTGAAGCTTTAATATTAACTAACAACCCAGTATAAAACAGGTTATTACCGGAGATCAGATGTTTTTCTTTTATTCAAGCAGATTGAGGCAATAAAACTTAAATACAATAAGTACAAAATGAAAACAGCATTAAAGTACTCTTTCATTCTATATAAAATAACTTTACTTTCCTTGTTTTCATTGTTCAGACAGAAAGTACTCAGAGCGGACGCCCACTAACTGTTTCACTTCCCCATAATGAGTTTTACACATAAACTAACAGTCTCACATGTATTTATTCGACATTACTGGATCCCATAACCATAAAAATAAACCCTCAGCATTTGGAATCAGTTTGATTTCAATGGTTTGATAGTCATTCACGAAAAACAATATTCCCACATTGGCAGATCTCCAGATCACACCAAAAACAACCACCTTGATGAAAGGTAATAAAACTGAAAACACTAAAACCACTTTAATTATCTCAGATCAGTAGAATAAAAAGCTGGTAAATCACAGAGCGTTTAGTATTAAATTTACTGTCTTCACGTTTTGGATTTATTTGTAAAACAATGACTAATGTAATATAAAATGTTGTTATTCATCTGATTCTGTTTAATTTCTCCTGAAGATGAGATTATTGTGGAATAATGTCCTGATTTATAAAACACTTAGATGGAAAGAAACCAACATAATTAGATCATGGACTCCAAATTGAAAATATATATAGTTGTAACATGTTAGAGGGACTTAATGTCTCTCTTTAGTGGTGAAGAGACCAGTCACCCTTCAGACACATTCAACTAGGAAAAGATTTGGTGACTTGAAGACGTGATTCACATCAGAACCACCCACACTTCAGATCTTTGTGTCTATTGTTCACACTGTCATGATGAAGACGCTGTTCCCATCAGGACAGGAAAGGCTCATCACAGATGAAAGATGATCACTCAGATTTGCAGGGATTCATCCCTCTACAGAAACGCGTGGAACAATTTTTGGATAAACCTTGTACACATCTTTTCCCATCTTGTTGCTTAACCCATTAGTTACACTGAAAGCAGAAAACTATGAGAACTGTTACTGAGCTTATTCTCCATGAGTGTATGGACGCAATCTGTGCAGGAAATATTCCCGCCCTTCCAGACAAACCCTGTTTTACAGGTTGCATCTGAAGTACAGCAGATGGAGGAGAGCTCATGATCCTCCATATGAATATTTAAAAAAATATCTGTAAAAAAAGTGGCTAAAATTGTTTTAAAATATGTCTCTATTGGTTACAGGAAGTCACAGTAGAAAGGTTTGTAAAGTAAATGTGCTGTTCAGTGAAAGATGTGTGATGAGGGTCACATGGGGCCGGAGGGATAAACACTTAAACAGAGCAGAGGGACAGCAGAAAATAGAAAAGCATGTTTGATGATAGAGGACTTTCTAGAGTTTACTGGAGTTTTAAAGGTAAAATGCAGCAAATTACATTACAACAAACATTGTGGTACAAGGTGCAAATGTAGTATTGTTCAGTTATTTTACTAAACATGTTTTAAACCAAATTACACACAACTCAAATATATCTTCACTTAATTCAGCCATTATTGCTTTATCCATGAAACCTTTAAAATTAGTTTCTTAAAACAGAACTTCAAATAACACTCTAGATTTTTCCTCTTCTGAATATCATTTAAAGCTTAAGTATTTATAAAGCTGTAAGACTTTTTTAAAAGCAGAATAAATACACTTTGTTGCTGCCGTCTTGAATTCAGTTATCAGTTTAGTTGAGCTGTTTAACTGATACATTTTCTGACAGCTTTGTTTTACCATTAACCAAAGCCAATTAATTGCTGTAACTTCACTACCTGGGTGTGTCCACAACATATTTAACAACACACCTCTGGTATGACAGGTATATAACATGTCCCTTCACCTCCTCAAATAAGAACTACAATAATGTTTAAAACTAAAAGTATCATAAAAATCAATCCAACAACTTCTATCTGGAAGTTGAAAAAACAACCTTATAAATAACTTACGCTATCAGAACTCTAGTTTCTGTTGACAGACAAGGAGCTGCTGCACCTGATGGCTGATTGTGCGTCTTATATCTACAGTTTCCAGCTCACAGAACCATAAAGAGGCATCTCTTTTCCTGATACCTCAATGTCAACCTGTTATTATCTACAGTAAAGTAATGTGCAATGCAATCCATCAGCTACTGAGATGGATCAAACAGGTCCTGCTGGATCTGGTCCCAGTAGAAGGTGTTGAAAAAACTTTACTCTGAACCCTGAGTAGCTTTTGCAGAAAGTAAAACTAAATAACTGGTATTTTTTTTAACAAATTATACTTAAAAACAATCAACTATACTGACTGTGGGGTATATGTTGGAGTTGTATGAGTTTTATTTTGGTAGGAAATTATGTAACTAACAATGCTTAAATGTAGCAGAGTCCAATGTTTCTTATATTCTGCATACAAATCATGTATGAAAGTCTAAGACACAACAGCTTTAGGACAGGAAAAATGTCAGAGACAAGAAAAAGAGTTATGATGGCTATAAAACAAAACCACCAAATGTTCTCACAGATGTTTCTCTGCCTTAAATATGGTGTCATATCAGTGAACAGGTGAGTTCAGACCAGCCATGAAACCCTCTTTAACAATGAACCAAGTTAAAGGTCAAAGTGTGTTGCTCACAGTCTTTATAAGTTAGTTACAAATGTTTCCATCCAGGTATAATCAGACACTGGCATCAGCGTCGACTTATTGAGATAAAATCTAAACCTCATTCATTTATCAAGAATCTATCTGGCATTAGGGTGTTTGAAATACCATAAATGAGCCACATGCAACATCTTTATTCCATCACAAAGAAAAATGAAGAATGACGAGTAAAACTTGACTTAAAACACCACTAAGTGTTCATCAAAGCCAACAAGGAATGACATCTTGCCACCTGCTTGACCACATTATTTGTCTGTTACACCTAATTAATTTCCTTCTCTTTCAGATAGAATAAATATGTACCTGAAGAGTGCAAACCCACCAAAATATATACTCAAGTATCCACCACTTGGCACTGGAATAATTACACGTCTCAGAGTAGATAACCCTCAGACCATAAATATTTTCATTGGGAGGAACTCTGAAAGTAAAGGATGTTTCTTACAAAATGTTTTTCATGTTATTTTTGTCCTACAGGTCAGTTTTCCCAGTCCTTAAATCTGTTTTTTTACATAAATCAGTGTTAGACACCTGTATTTCTTGACGCTGAGCTTACATTCGCTGTCGTCTACATGTAAATATCAATCAGACGAGCAAATCCTGGGGTCAGGAGAGAGCAGTGAGACAGCAGGATGGATAATGTGAACCAAACAGAGACGGTGAGTCTGGAGAATAACCAGCTGCTCTACTTGTTTCAGGTGCAGCATGTTTATTTCCTGCTGGAGTTCAACAGAGACACTACTTTGGAAGAAAATCCAGAAAGTCTGGATGTAACAAGGAATTAGTTTGAGGTTTTGTGTGCCTAAATTACAGAGATCGTGCCACATCCACTGTTAAACACCACCATCTGAACTGCTGTGTATTTGAACTGCTCAATAAACAAAGCCATGTCACCGAAGCCTCTGTTACTAAAAAACAAATAACCTGAAAAAGACTGGCATGTTATCTTAGCATTATGGAAAGTCTTTTAGATATCACTGATGTGGAGCACCAGCTGTGATATGCAAAAAGTATAAAGAGTCTTTTCAAAGTAAAATCCCAGAAAAGTAAAAACAACAGTTGGAACTGAAACGTGAATCTTTTAAGCTGATGAGACAAAACAGAGCTTTGGAGGAGAAAACTTAAAGACTGGAAGTACAACATAACTCAAGTTAGTTGTATGACTAAGCAATAAATGTATATCTATAGGGTTTGGATTAGATAAATACAATCAGATTTTACAAACATAATTTGAAACTTTTCAATTGCTAGTTGTTCTCACACACACCTTGTCTTCAGGTAATTTAATACCGCATATTAACATGACTTCATATTTTGTGTCCTTTTGTAATAGCTCAGGTTGATCATGTGCTCCTTTAAGCGAAACTTTACAAGGAAAACAAAATCGCAATATGTTTAAAAAACAGATAAACGCATAAAAATGTAATATGCAAACAACATCTTGCGACATAAGATTGACTGAGAGTGAAAATTCCTCATGAAAACACAAGCTAAGTTATGATGTCCCTCTGAACGCAGCAAAACCGCAACAGTCTGCCAACTTGTAAGAAATAGTAGGAGTAAGCAGTCTTATTTTAGCTACAAGCAACCCGGCGCTCGACTGTTTTAGCCTGCGTTACAGGCTGGAGGATACTGTGCGTGATCTATATTAGGAATATTCACCACTTCTGTTAACAAAGTTGCACCAAATCAAAAACAACCCTTGTTAACTTTGCCTCCGGGGCAAATAGCTTGAGTCAATATTAGCAAGACGCTAACTAGCAACTTAGCCACGAAGCTAGTTCATTCTTATTGCGAGGGAGAAGTTTAACCAAGAGTGCAAGTTAAATGCATTCCAAACTATTCATCGTCTCCGGTCCTATTGAATTACCAGCTTTTCCAGCCAGCAGTTGAATAAGCAGGAACCCCAACCAAAGCTCTCATCTTACCCCGTCTCTCCCTCAAGCTTTACGGCGGGCCTTACCATGTCTGCGGCGGTCTCAGCAGGGAACGATCTTAGCGATAACTCTACACCTTAGCTTCGCTGTAATTTACCAGTTCACTCCTCTGGGCTCTTAATGATTCGTTGCTTTATTTTATTTTTTGTCCCCCGCCGAAGATGTTTTGTTAGCCTCTCCCCGTCTGGACCCAGCCCTGTCAGCGAAATTCACTTCCTTAACCCGGGCTACAGGAAGGAGGCTGCGGTGAGAACTCAGGCCCCGCTTCTACATCCGGGTCACTCGGGGTTTTCCTTGTAGCAGCCAATAGCAGCGGAGCAAGAAAGGCATTGCCAAGTATGGAAAGAGATGAGCTGTGCAGTAAATATGCAGACAGAGAGGGCGGGAGATAGACGGACAGAAAACGATTTAAATGCCTTCACTGTAATGTTTATTTTCTTTACTTAAGTCATAAAATAAACAACATAGTGAAATACCAAGCTTTTTATATTTTTTTTATTATTGGTAGCTCTGAACATAATACATGTTTAGCACTATAGTACTGTGCAAAGGTTTTAGGCAGGTATGACAAAATACTGCATGATAAGATGATTTCACAAGTATAAATTATAATGGGTTTTTTATCCATTTGAATAATGCGAATCAGTATGTGAACATCGGTTTCCTTCAGAACAGTGTTGTTATTTTTGCACAAAGTCAGGTATTTTCTGGGCTCCAGGTTTTCTGATGAGACAAACATGTAAATATTGCTGTAGTTCTGCTTTAACAGAATGTTGTTCGTTACCTGAAAAGCTGTAGAGTGATATAATCATGGAGATTTAGACTTCATGCAGACCTCAAAATCAATTATTATATTGGGGAGAACATGAAGAGACAGAAGGCCACAGAAGATTTGTAGACATGTTACCAAGTAGTGACTGAGTTCCTTCACAAACTGGCTGCACGTGAAGAATAAATTTTGTTTTAAAGTTACAGCTGCTCACACAAAATACTGATTTAATTTAAAATTTTCCACTGCCTAAAACTTTTGGGCAGTACTGTACCAACCAACCAACCAATCAATCAATCAATCAATCAATCAATCAATCAATCAATCAATCAATCAATCAATCAATCAATCAATCAATCAATCAATCAATCAATCAATCAATCTTCAAGTCCTAAAGAAGTGGTGTTTGATGCTTTGCCAAGTTGTATCCTGCGCCTTTTCAAGGTATAATAACTGACATTCAAATCAGTAAGCAACAGCGCTACCTACTGCACCAATGTGCAGCCCCAGAATATGAACGTGTCCTTATATACTTACTTCAGTGCAGATGATAAATAGCTGCTTTCCTGATATGTAATCATTAAATGTAATATTGTTAAAATTAAGATAATTAAACTAAAGTTACATAATCTAATTGTTAAATAAAATGTTCAACAGGATGCACAGTTTGATAATAGAAACAGAATGAAGGGCAGAGTTATTTCAAAAATTAATGCATACAGTAGCTACAAAGTCGTCAAGTACAATTTCAGCACTTCATAAGTTTGTCAGGAAGTTTCACCATCAAAATCTTGTGAAAACCCTCCTGAACAACTGCAAAAAGATTAAATTTGTAGGGTTGGGCAGATCACAGAGAAACTGCCCCACAATAAACCTGAACCTGGATTGATGCAGGATTATGTTACACACTGAACCAAGAATCTCCCAGAAGGACATCAATGTAAGAGTGAGACTTTTAGATGGAGAATAGCAAAGAAAAAACTCTGTAAAACTTGAGCAATTGTGTTTGTTTTGTTGTTAATTGTATTATAGGAGGACTCCCGAGTTCATGCTGTGTTAAATAAGTAAGACACCCAAGAATCATATCGTTAACTCCAATGTAATAATAAAAACTAATTAGTGAAAAGGTAAAAGCAACAAGCCTGAGCTTCAGCCTATTTATGTGCAGAGTGTAAAGATATTTTAAGAATGCATAACATTTATTTATTTATGAACGTAACGTATCTGCGATTATTTTCGTTGTTGTTGTGGCCGAAATAAAAACAAAAAACACAACGTTCATTCGCTTTTTTTCACGTAAATCTCGCGAGACTCAGCGGAACTTCGTGATAGTAAGAAACATGGCGGACGAGTACGGACGGAAATGGGATCGCTGCCTCGCAGATACAGCCGTAAAAACAGGTTGATATCTTCATTCAACAAGATATATTTGTGTTTGTTGTTTTTCTAGAACATTCAGCGTCTTATTGCGACACATAAATAGGCTGGGCTGTTTGCTCAGGCTTTTGTTGAGGTCTTTTTTAGCAGGTTTCTCCTCTGGTCATTCTGGGTCAGTGTAACGTTCCTAAGGTCAAAGTTATTCATTGAATGAATAAAAGTTTATACAGTACAGGAAATTTCTGATCACAATAGTCCACATTGTTGGCTGTGTAGAAGCTGTAAAGGTGAAGTGAAATGTAAGAGAGGGTTTGGATTCTGGACTCTGTCATCAAACATCTACCAAGTTTACAGTTCTGTCTTTTACCTGAAATTATTGAGCTCTGTTTCTCTTCATGAGCGGTGATTTAATACTTTTTCTTAATGTGTACAAACATGTGAATGAATCAGACTTTCTGCTTTCATGATTTAACATACTGACATCTGGACACACACAGATCCTCTTTTCCATTTACACTGGATGTTTTTATGAACTCTGTTCCCTAACTGTCTGTCACAAGAAGGATTTCTTTGAATAAGCTGTAATAATTGTAAAACAAGGCATTCAAATGAGGTGAGGGCTACTTTAGACTAACATCAAGTTATAAAATATTATAAGATTTTGCTGTCATTCAACAACAAAATGTCTTACTGCTAAATCATTGTGGGAAAATAAGTACCTCCGCAGCTAATCAAACAAGAGTCGTCCACAGTAATCAACAGGACAATAAGATCCAGGTGCAACTCAAACATGTAGCCAGGTAAAGGTTTATACTGTCTGATAGTTTGTGGTTATAACGCCAGGCCGAGGGCTACTCTAGAGAAACGCTTTTTATCCATCAAACATTTTCAGACTATTCAGAATCTTCTTTAACAGTGTGAAATAAATAAGCAAAGAATGGATATCTCACTGTGTTCACACTCAGTGCAGAAATTAGAGAGCCTCTAACTCCAGACACCTCAGTCAGCTGGTTCAATGTAAACTTTTGCGATAACACGATTTAAAAAGATCGGGATTATTTGTCACGTTTCCCTGGAAAAAGCATTTTTTTTTTCTTTTTAAAAGAACATGGCAGCATGACAAACCACCAGATCTGGTGAAAACTGAACAGCATATCATCACAAACAGATGAGACCTATGTCAGCACGGTGAGGGAAGGCTGATGGTTTGGGTACCTTGTAGTTAGTCGATTGGTCTGTGTAACAAAGTATTCTAGAGTCAAACGTCTGTCTGTCAGATACAGCTTAGCGAAAATCAGGTTATACAACATAAGTCCAAATATAGCTGCTGACAGAATGTTACAGTAAAAGTCCACATGTTGACTTGATAGAACTGGTGTGGTTGGACATTAGGAGATCTGTATATAAACAAATGTCTGCAAACATTAAATATTAAAGAAGAACGAGCCAGTTCCTCCACATGAAAGTGACTCATGAGGTGCAGAATATGATTACTATAAACGATCACTGTTAACGGTCGTTCAAGAAACTGATTAAACATGTGGTAGATTCATGTGTGTTTGTCAGGTTTGTTGTTAAATACAAAATGAAATTACACAACAGCTTGTGTTGTTATTAAACTGAACTTGTATTTCATTCATCATAAAGCCCAGAAATACACACACACACACACACACACACACACACACACACACACACACACACACACACACACACACACACACACAAGTGTGTTTTGTTATCCTTATGGGGACCGTCCATTGACTTCCATTGATTTTAGTAACTAGATTTATACCTAACCCAAACCCTTTTCCTAACCTTAACCATTACTGATCTATAACTAACCCTAAGACTAACTAAAACTCTATTCACACCATACCTATAAACCTAACCCCTAACCCTAAAAAGGGGAGTCCCCCCCATGGGGACCAGGCTTCGGTCCCCACAAGAACCCTCGTACCCCAGAAAGATAGTAAAAGTCAGGAAACGGGTCCCCAGGAGGTCAGAAATACAACCCCCCCCCCCCCCCCCCCCCCCCCCCACACACACACACACTAAACCAGCAACCGAGTTTATTATATTAGCAGAAAAAGATGTAAGATGTTACCGTCTTTCTTGTAATGTAACATCCAGCCATGTGGGAGGAAACAGTGAAAGATCTGGAACTTTCCACAAGTATTTAACACATTTTCTTTTTAAAACATGTCAACAACTCTGAAACTTGTAGTTTTATAAATGATTAGAAAACTTTTATTCTGTTTATTCAAAAACATATTTTTTACAGGTGATTAAATTTCTTATAAATGACTTGGACTCTGAAAAATCAGAATTTATCTCAAAATCAACATAAAAGAAATCAGACCTGTTTCAGTTCTGCTGTTACTAAGCAAAGAATTCAACAATATCCTTAGGTTTATATGAAATGTATTTAATTTTATGAACTAATTAAAGGACAAATCGTTATAAGTCGGCTTTACAGAAACACCTTGTTACAAATTACAGGATTTCTTAAAGGTTATAGATAATGCGCAGACACATTTGTGGAATCAGAATGAAATAAAAGTAAAAGAACGTTCCCCATCCTTTGAAACTGGAAAAGTTTGGATCTGTGAGGATAAAATCTTATTTAAAGCAGTAGTTCTTGTGCTTCTTTGGGTCATGGCCTCAGAATAATCAGCTAGAAAAACACAGATGGAGAGAATCTGGTTTTGCCCCCAGCAGAAATCAGTTCCCCCTCGACTTCTGCTTTTCGCAGATTTCCCATGACCCTCTGCTGAGGTTGATGGAGGTCGTCTGCTCGTGTGCTCCTGCTCTACAGTGAAGCCTGTAGCTGATGACGTGTCCTGGCTGTGATGGCAGGGATCGACGCTTGCTGTTCTAAACCTCTCAGAGCAATTATAATGAGATTATTTAGAATATCTGGTCATTTTTCTTCATTAAATATTTACCTTTACAATCATCAAGTCTTTAAAGTTTATGTTGTTGGTCTGAGTGATTTTCACACTTTTCTGCAGGTTTTTTTCCCCCACAATTTGCTAAACGTGGCATATTGCATTTCTTTATCTGTTGTAGTTAATGAAGAAATGAGAAACTCTTCCAGCAGCTGTGAGAATATAGTTTACCTTCTGAAATGTTTTCCAATCTATAGTTTTTAACTAGATTTAATTTTAAACCAAAGGATATTTAAAAAAGTAATTACGGTGACCTGTTTTGTCTCAGAAGGCAGTAACTCACTGTGCAGTGTCTGTTGACCGCAGATTACAAATTTGTGAAAGAGTTCTGAGTTTTGTTGTGTGAGTCACAGAACCCAGTTCACCCACATACAACTGAAAACTTGTGTATTTGTCAGTGTTTCATTGCTAGTGACCAACAGTTGTGTCCCAGAGAGATCCATGCCCGTAGCTCCGCCCCCTGGTGGTGACTGACGACAAGAACAACTCACTCATTGATACTTGAGATTTAAAAATAAATTCATTTAAATAAAGATTTGCTAATAAAAAGGTCATTGGTTGGAACTCTCTTACAGAGGACAAAAATAACAGCTTGTTCCTGTTTCTGCTACTGATAACGTTGCAGGAAGGGTTAAAAGTTTATCTTAAATTTAACTCGTTATTTTATCAGAAGTTTGCTGGTAAAATATCAGCGACATCTACAGTAAAAATAACCCTTTTTACCCTAATGATATTCTTTTGAAAGAAGTTTAAACATGACGCCAGTGTTGAGTTGAAAGCAACCCGAGTGGTTGGGGTTAAGGAGCAGAGCTACAGTTGCTCCGTGTTTAGTCACAGTGATTGAAAACGACGGCTTTATTGATGCCATTTGCTCAAAATAACTCAAATGATGAATAACAGGGCATTTAACCATCTCTGGACTTCATATGCTGGGAGTCTTTTCACGTTTTGGGGGGGGGCTTTGTGTGCTTCACTCAGTGCAAATGTTTTTGTTATACTCCAGTCCCCTTGGAGATGTTCAGACAAAAGAAAGAAAGAAGCCAAAATGAGATATTGATCTGCCCTCAGATTTTTGCCAGAGCTTTCATCGTGTTACTGTCAGTGGAAAAAATCGGAGGCTTCAGAAACGCTCTGGCTGGAGAGCAAAGAAGGACTCGGGGTGAAACAGATGGAAAATCTTAAAGTGAACTGAGTCATTGCTTGAGATGGAAGCAGAGTTATATGATATATTGTTGTTGTGTACTGATAATAAAGATGAGCTGAGGTTTCTGTGGTCTTGTTTGACATGTGTAAGTTGTGTAATAGAGAACAGTTGAGGGATCTGGGTTAGGCTCATTGGTCATGCTGCATAGCTCTCTGAATCTAATTAGGAGCCAGAGGGGCCTAAATGGCTGTTTTTATGTGGTTTCTACGCCAGCTGGTCTGCTGTTGGGTGTGGCCTAAACACATTTTTCATAATGTTCCTGTCTTGTTTCTGGACTTCCAACGACTTTGTACCACAGACTCCTGATCTTGGTCCTTCCTGGTTACGTGTGTGTTCCATTTTACCTGAAAGAGCAGATGAACAGTACCTGAAAGTAGGGCTGGGTTTAAAAAATCGATTAATCATTTTAAATCGATTTAAGAATAAAAAATCTATAATCGATTCATAAAGCACTAAATCGATTTTGTAAAAATATACATTTCCTTTTGTTACAGTTATGCCACATGCCACTGCTTCTGGATATTTTTAATGAAAACATGAATTTTAAATGTATATAAAATACGCTCTGTTGAAAGGCTGCTTCAGCATTTCATAAAAATTGCCATCTACGAACGTCTGATATTCAAGAAATACTAATGCGACAGAAATATCTGAAAAAAGAATCGATATTGAATCGAATCGAAATTAATCGAAATCGAATCAATTTTTGCTCTTGTGAATCGAATCGAATCGATTCAGGAAATTAGGAGTGATACCCAGCCCTACCTGAAAGTTTCATGTGTCAGACTGTTACATCAGGTCTCATTCACACTTTAAACTAAAGGAAAGTTAAAAAAAAAATGTCTTTCAGACTGGCTGATGGTAACAAAGTGCACAAAAATCAATTCAAAATATTTGTTAAATTGTGTGTTTCAACACAACACCTGGTCATCTCTTAAGTTGAGGAGCCTGAAATGATTTGTAGGTCAAAGTTAAGAGTCTTTACCAGGATTATTTCTCTCAGACCTCCATCAAGCACCTCAGTTCTCCTCATATTGTGATTTACACCAAAAATTACAGTCTCACTTTTATTGTAGCGACATTATCAAATTCATTGACCATGAAAACACCTTCAGCAATTGGATTGACATCGATTTCATTATTAGTTCCATAGTTATTCACAAAAATCACTTTTTCAGTAATGATGGTTTTATCCTGGAATGAGCTCCAGAGCTTTAGAAGGAACATCTAATCCATTACACACGTCTGATTCTTCAGTGTCTCGACTATCAGTACGTGTTTGTTTCAAGTTCATACCATCATCTTGTTGTGATAAAAAAAATCAGAAAAACATCAGTGAAAACAAAACCTCCTTATCGAGTGACAAAGTCCAAAGAAACTTTGAAAAGACCTTCAGAAAGTCTGAAAAAATATTGATCAGGATCATTTTAAAGACAAAGTATAAAGAAATGAGCAAAGACTTGAGACTTCTGCTGTTTTGTGCATCTTTTCATTCATTTTTTCTTTAGTGCAACATTTAAAATAAGGTGGATTTATAGTTTAATATGGTCGCAGCAGTCAGGACAGTTCATTTCTTTGCAGCCTCACGTGCACGTGCATGACTTTCTTTCTGCTCCTTTGTCAGTTCTTGTGTGTTTCAAGGAGCCGTTAATAGTTTCTTATTTCTTTCTCTTTGCAGTAACCGGCCTCGGTGTTGGCATCGTGTTCTCTGTCCTTCTCTTTAAACGTAAGTGAAAAAAGTTTGTAGGAATCTGTTCTTTGAAGAACGGGCGGAGATGATTGTTTTTCCTCCTCCAGGTCGAACGTGGCCCGTGTCATTCGGGTCAGGCCTGGGGTTGGGAATGGGATACAGCAACTGCCAGCATGACTTCAGGTCTCCATATCTGATTCATGGCCGCCCAGTTAAGGTGCGTAAACTGTGTAAAATGTGTTCTCTGAGGATGTTTCACACACCGACTCGTCACTCTGTTTTCTCTTTGTAACTTTTCAGGACTCATAATGACGGCAAGGACGTTCTCATACGTGTTTGTGTTTGTTGTTACGCAGCTCGTCTCATTCCCGGCAACTAGCATCCAGACATGTCTGAAGTGTGTATATCAAAGAACAATGAATGTTATATTTAATAAAATCATTGTGTGAAAGCTCTTTCCTCCCTCTCTCTCTTTTTGTTATTCCTGTGAGAATGTTTGAAGAGAAAGAAAATGTGGTTTTGGGGGTGGAAGGTAATTCTGTGTGTTAATGAGCTGGGAGACTCAAATCTCCTGCTGTTTTGGAATGAGAGCCAAGTTCAGCATCTGCAGCCCTTTTACAGCGGGTGGGAGTCTGAACTGCTGTACTGAATGATGAAGTAAAGACACACAGTTGGTAGGAGAACAAAGCTGATGTTGATGGAAGTTTTCAAGAAAATAAGGTGCATTTTCAGTCAGTTTGTAGAACAGTTTCAATCCAGAAATGTCTTGGAATGCTGTGGATACAGATGGTAGATTTCTTTCAGATAAAGACATTTTGGTTTTTTTGTTTGATAGCAGATTAAACGTGTTACGACATGAATCGTCCAGTTCTGCGTTGTAAGATCTTAAAAAGATGTGAGTTTGATCTCAAGTGAGTTGAACAGGATTTTTCGTCTCTTGCCACTGTGTTACGTCGGTTTGCAAGGTAAGGTGGTGGAGTCGTGGTGGTGGGGGGATCTGGTCTGTCTGAGATTGTCCACACGTTCATCCAGGCACCCTCCTCGCCCCCCCAGTGGAACAGAATCTGCGGAATGCAGTGAAAATACCATTTCTGGACCGGAGCTCGGCCTTATTACTAACAGGT
This sequence comes from Pachypanchax playfairii, assembly GCA_006937955.1. Lineage (NCBI taxonomy): Eukaryota > Metazoa > Chordata > Actinopteri > Cyprinodontiformes > Aplocheilidae > Pachypanchax > Pachypanchax playfairii. Next base: position 746,046 of record SSNP01000080.1, read on the forward strand.
GAGTTCTGCTGCTTTCACATGGGAGTGTAACACATGTTGAACACTTTCACATCAAAGTCAGCGCTGCTGCACCCCCCCCCCCTCCATTATGCCGACACTCATGTTTCCCTTTTCATCACAGTAACAGTTTAGTCAGTAATGTAAGCACGTACATTCCTGTGCACGATGGAGTCAGACTCGTTCAAAGGCCCGTTTCTTCAGCACCAGGTTAGGCTGCCATGCATCTGGCACAGAGTGACCTGTCAGACACAAGGCCATGTCACTCATCCCGTGTCCATTAAAATACTTGTTAGCAGGCGAAGCGTGAAATTGATAGGGGTTCACATGGGCCTGAGCCAGGCTGAACACCTGTGAGCAAAGGTGCTCTGGCTGGAGAGTGTATGTTTGTCCCTCAAAACCCAACGGCTGGTTCTTCCTAAAAACTAAAAAGATAAATAATTTTTTACACATAGGACAGGAGTCAGATTTTAAACCCAAATGGTTTGAAATTGTTCCTCTGAAGTGTGGTGCAGGATGAAGACGCGCCTCCAGCAGAACACGGATCACTTTTACTGTGAATCGACAGTAAACAGGTGAAGCTGTGAGTTCAGCTACAGTAAGATGTTGAATAGGTCATCATGATGAAAACATGATCTGATAAAAACTGAGTTAATGTGAGAAATAAAGAGGTAATAAAAACCAGAAAATGGATTCTGTAAGGTGAAATAATACATTTGGAAACTGATACATGATGTCATCTACTAGCTTGTTTTTAACAGGAAGGAACCACCAGCAGAACCAGGTTCAGGACTGGCAGCCATCAACTTGGACAAACACTAAAACATCTGTCCAGGAGTTATCAAGGTGCTTTGGGTCTGAATATCTCATAGATTTTAATTAATTGTTCTGTTTGTTTAAATGTTCACTTTAATTTAAAGATTGTTTTATCTTGGTTTGCATCTTGTCAGATTCTCTCAGACCCAGCCATTATCAGCTTTCCTGATTTTTAAGTTTGAGTGAGATAATGCTTGACAAGATGTTCATTATCAGAAATTAATGGACAATGTACACCCTGCAGCCAATCAGAGTCTAGTATCCACCCAGATTATGGTATAAATAAGTTAATAAAGGAGTCTCACACACAAGTCAGCCAAACCGCCTCTCAACAACTCACATGCCTCTCAGTGGTTTTTCTCCAGACCTCAAATAAATCAATTTGTCATGAGCTTCTGTTTAGTAACCAACTATTTAAGTCATTTCAACATCTGATTGTGTTGTTTTAACGTGCCAGTTGAGTAAAAAGAGAAAAATTTTGAAGGCACAGCATTGCTTCACATCTGTTCTGCAGTCATACATCATTATTAAACTCTTATTAATGTTCACAAAGCGGTGCCAGATGTGTATACACATGCCTTTGTGTATTTAATCTTGTTATTGTTTGCATATTTGTCCGGTAAATATGATCGACCCTCCTGAGGGAAACATTTGAACCCCCCTCTTCTCTCCCCCCCTCCCCGGTTTGTCTCGCAGCAGGACGCCTGTCTGAGGACTCAAACCGCGCCTCACCCTCGCATGAGAGTTTTACAACAAAACACAACAGCTTGGAAAGTGTTTTCGAGCGGAGCTGCAGAGACGGGACGGAAACTAAAGGACGGGGACAAAGAGACGGGACGGTTCTGATGGACTGAGAGATGAGATCCGGTCCATGTCCCTCATCCTTCACCGCTTTTACTTTTCCTGGTGATGTAACTGTTTTATGACGGGCTGAGCTTTGGATTATTTCTGCTTCTCACTGCGAACAGACGGTGATTTCCGACTGTCCGCATCTTGTTTCCCTCCGTCCCGGTCCGGTTTACGGCGGCGGGACGTTACGAGAAGTTTAACCGGCATTTCCTCAGCGATGATGGGCAGAGGTGAGTTAACTGACCCCCCTCGTCCCTCTGCTGGGTGACGTTACTCAGAAATTATCTTATTACTATAAAAAGTAACGTATTCACTTTGTTTGTTTACTAAAAAGCCGCGTTGTGTTTCAGTCAGCTACTGTTAGCTTAAACTTTTTTCTCGGTCCAAAATGTTTTTAACTTGTACTGAAATGTCACTGTGTGTGGGAAAAAAAATCTTAAATTACACTTTTCACAAATAAAATGAAAAATATACTGACATTCATTAAAAATGGAAAGAATAACCGCATTTTGAGCTAAACGTAACATAAGCTAATATTAGCTTAAATCAGATCTAAATAAAACAAATCATTTGGGGGTAAAATTATAAAACACTGCTTGTGGATGACTAATGATAATTTATATTTCTGTTGAGATAAAAGTACAAAAGTATTAGTTGTTCAAACTCACTCTGTATTCATTATATTTGTTAATCTGTTTAATAAATCTGCTAAAACAAATGCATCTAAATTGGTTGTGAGTTTAAAAGTTTTTGTTTAAAATCTTTCATTTTAAAATATTTTATCTTTTACAGATGATCTTCAGATTATAAATCAGCTGTTTAAAAAATGGATTTTAAACGAGTATATTAAAATGATAGTGATAGAATACTCCATCTTTACTCTGCTACTCTGTGAAGAAAGTCTGAGTCTGGACTCCTTCCCCCTCACATTAGACCCTCTTCATGTTTCAAATCTGGTCAAACTCTAGCTGAAGGCTAATGTTAGTTCTTTTTAAACAGTGTCAGTCAGAGCCAAATGGAACGTGTATAACACTTTTTATAAGCAGCAGGAGAAAAAGGACCTTGTAGGTTGTAAATGACGTTAGTGGTCGAAGTATTTTTAAAGAGGAGAGGGGAACAGAACAGTGGACAGCAACGGTCTACGAGCCACATTATCCTCCCCAGATCCTTGTATCGTCTCTGCAGGAGGAAGGAAAATGTTGATCCCAGAAGGAGATATTTAACAATCTCTTTCATTAATTCAAATGAGCCAGCCATGACAGCTGGATGAAATCAGACAGATCACACGGAAGAGGTCCATCCACCACCGCAGGAGTATGCCAACCTCATGTAAAACCATCCAGCAGTAATCAGGTGGTTTTGTCTTTCAGACGGGGTCATCAGAGCAGCAACAAGCTGTGGTTTTTCTCCTCCTTTAGGTGCAGTCATGTGGCAGAGGATTCAGATTTGCTGCGCACTGTTTGCACTGTATTCAGCGGCACCGCCTGCACACATCAACCGCCTGGCGCTGTTCCCCGACAAGAGTGCCTGGTGCGAAGCCAAGAACATCACACAGATTGTCGGGCACACAGGATGTCAGCCTCGCTCTATTCAAAACAGGTCAGGATGAAGGCCCTCTCTGTCTGACAGTCCCTCTGTACTGTTGAAAAAGATTAAACCAGATATCTCTGTCAGTGTATCCTCTGGTTTGTTGGACATGTTGAGGTTAATGCTTGAGTTTGTTCTGCTGAAGAGAACGTAACACCGACACTTGATCTATGAGTAAAATTGAAATAATGAAAAGATTGAATTGTAAAGCAGATTTGAAATCTGAATTTTAATATTTAAGTATATAGAATCTTCCTGTCTGGAAAATTGGAAGAGAATAAATTATATTATTCCAGATATCTCCAAAGTTCTTGTGTTATATTAAAGATACTGAAGAGAAGATTCCACATGATGGTGTAAAATCCATCAGAACAACAGATCATACTTTTATTTATATAAAAAACCAGTATTAACTGGTTTTGGAAAGAATTCTGCTTACTGGTAAATTTGGATAAAGCAGGTTCCTTCATTATATGTAATTACATAGTCAGTATGTGTTGTGTTATGTAATTTTTATGCACCACCTCTAATATTTATTGCAATAGAGACGTCTGACCTCAAACTTTAAATGAACTTATTCTCATGTTCTTCCAGCTGAAGGTTTTGTATCGTCTGTAAAACAGGAACAATCTTTTTCTGTAAAATTTAAAGCTTCTGCATCTTAAAGTTGGTCATTATTTTACACTTCTCTGTATTTTTGTGCTAAATTATCTCAAATATTTCTTTTATGTCGCATGAGAGAATTTTTGTTTGCTAAAAAACCTTTTAGTCCAGTACAGATTACCTGACAAGGTTTGTTTACAGCAGCCGGATTAAGATTACTGATTTAATGTTTGCTGAAGTGATTAAAATCCCATAGACTGAGTTTTCCTTTCTATTTCTTAGCAACATGATGAGAATAGTAATATTTATTTACAGGGATTTTTGCAGTTTTACATTTTCTCAGATTAGTAAAATCATCACTTTTAAATGACAGATTTAAGGTTTTTGATTCCATGAAGATAAAAATGACAAAAATCTCATTTTTTGTGATAAACATTTACACCGTGGTGTTTAATGGTTCAGTACTTTAGGGAGAAAGACACATTTTCAAACATTTTAATCAGAATTTTTATTTTTATTCACAAGTTAATTGTTTTGAACTTCTCTGAAAAAAAATCCTAGATACTACAACATCTAATATTCTTTTGTTTATTATGAAAGTATGAGTGAATTGAAGTGGACTTTTTATCAAATCTTTTGTTTGTAACGGAGCTTTTCGCCTCCACGTGTCCTGACACTGTTATCATGAAGGACCCAGAATACAGACACAGAAAAACAGACTGATATTAAACTAGAACTTTAAAAAATTTAAGCAAAACAAAGACAAAAACTAAACCAAAGAGACGAGTGAGACGCGAGGAGTCATCAGGAGCAGAAAGGAGATCAGGACAGAACAGGTAACAGGATGGAACAGGACTGTGAAACCATCGAGTCTTTAACCAGAGAGAGGTTGATGACTAAGTGGAGGCAGCTGGACTAATAAACCAGATGAAACACAGGTGTGAAAGCTGAGACAGAAGAAAGGCATGAACTGATGACAGTAAACTGAAAACAACTGATCCCAGAACAACAAAGGAAATCGTAACCACAAAACAACAAAATAAAAAACACTGAACTTTATGGAATCAAAACAAAAAAACTAGACACATAAATCCAAACACAGAAGAAGAGTCTGAACGGAGGAAATGTAACCAAATCCCAGACCGGGACACAGACTTTGTTAATCAGGTTGGATTTCTGCTGGGTTTTTTTTTCTCTTGCTTTTATATGAATCAGAGCACTTTTGGTGATGTGGTCGAATCGAGCACATCACATCTCAAAGCAATAGAAATCACTCTCTCTCTCTCTCTCTCTCTCTCTGTCCTCCTCGTTCCAGAGCTTGTCTGGGCCAGTGCTTCAGTTACAGCGTCCCGAACACATTCCCACAGTCGACCGAGTCTCTGGCGCACTGTGACTCCTGCATGCCTGCCCAGACTCAGTGGGAAGTGGTAAGAGTTATTGCCCACCAGCTCACGTAGCAAACACACACACTTTCCAGACACACACACACACACAAAAACCACAAGTTCAATAAATAAAAGACGAGGAGCATTTTGCTACTTGCTACCAAAACAGAAATCAAAAGAAATGAAAACATGAATAGATCCCAGTGGATGGAAGAGAAGCCAGCACTTTATATTCTGTTATTGTTCATTGTCTCTTTTAGCCAGAAGGAACTCATTCTTGTGAAAACAAATGCTTTTGTGGGGAGGTGTATGTAGTTTGGAGAGCTGCCAGGTAGACGAGGCGGGTGAGAGCACAGGTGAGATCACCTCACGTTTCAGTGGAAAAAACAGTGTATCTCTTGGAGCTGGTTGCTGTTACCAGATAGTTTGATTAATGTCCTTCCTCCTTTCTGCTGCGCTACAAAGACCAGAGAAAGTACATTTACACTCACTCTTTACTCTGATTATCTGGAAATGGCTGGGTTTTTTTTCTGTCGATCTGATTGTTGTTTCAGGATTTACAACAAAATTCAGTTTTCAGGCAAAACAAAGTCAGTTCTCATGAAAGGAGACACTGCTCCCTGATGCTTTGGCCCTTGATAAACCTGCTGAACGATCATTTTCAGTGGATAATGGAAACAGTGAGACCGAGTTGTGTGAGGTCTGGAGAGCCGTCTGAGCTTGTGTAACACCAGACTTCACAGGGGAGTTTATGGAGTTTTATGTTGATTTTACATCAAGTGTCTTCCAAGTGTTTCTTTGTTCCAATGAGTATCAGATATTTAGGGTACAAACTACTTACTGTGGTATGAAAATGGAGCTCTAAGAAAACAGGAACATAATGCTTGTGGTGACAATCTGATCTGGGGGATAAAAAAGATCATCTTATGGGGAGCTACACGCTGAAAATGACATTTAAATCATTCCTAAAAGGCAGTCTCCTAAAAATTACACACAACCAACTTTTTTTTCATTAAAATAAAAGGAATTGAAATAATTTGGCCAAACCCTTTATATATATTCATATCAGAGACTTTATTGTTTTTTTTCTAACACCGTTAGAAGCTTTTCATGGAACTGAAACAGAACAAGTAACACAGACTCTTTCCATTAGACTCCCACCTCTGAGGAGATGTGTGTGTGGGGGGGGATGCAGGAGGTGGAAGAGTTCGCGGTACGCACTGTGTCCAATCGACTCGTCTCAGGCAGCTCTCATGTCAGCTTTAGGCTTCTAAATGTCACGAAAACCTGCCGAAACACCGTCAATGTTCAGACAGCCGTGTTGCTGTGATGGTGCTGGTACGCGTGCGTCGGGCTCCAAGCACGTAACTATATTCAAACACCATTTGCTCTAAAAAAAAAAAAAAAAATCAATAACACCTGTTAAGATGAATTCCTTTTCAGAGTCGACAGTTTGGTCATTATGTCAGATCAGGATCATTCTGAGACGTCGCTGGATCTGCTGACACTCAGATGACGTGTTGTGAACGACTCTCAGCTAAAATCACTTCAAATAACAAAAGTCCAACTCTGTTAACTCATTTACAGACATTTTTTATATTTACTTATATTGATTGAGTGTGACAGCCATCTTGAATAGAGTTGTAATGAGTTTAATAAAAACACTGGTGTGTTAAATAAACCCAAACTTAAAGCTCTTTTTGTGATAAACCATAAGATGTATAAAACATAAATAGAAGTGATAAACGAGACAGTCAAGTTGTACGTGTGTGTGTTTGTGTGTCTGTCCAGGTGACTCTGGAATGTCCCGACAGTGACGAGTTTCCTCGGGTGGACAAGCTGGTGGAGAGGATCTCCCACTGCAGCTGTCAGTCGTGCAGTAAGGAAAGTGTCCAGGAGGGGGCGGTAATGCAGCTGTATCCAGCAGACAACACCCTGGATTCAGCTGCATCTGTATCCGACTCCCTCAGCGGGGTTCAGTCTCTGCCCCGCTCAGACGCACACGCCAATAAACACGACCAGCCGCACACAGACCATCACACGCTACCGCACACATCAGACGGGGGGTAGGACGTCACCTGTTTGTCCTGAAGCTGTGACTCTGCTCATCTCCACCCTCCCGCTCCACTCTCCTCCACACTGCATCTTCTTGTACCAGTCTGTAGTTTTATAAAGGCACTTTGCAGATAAGACTTCACTTTGTGTTCAAATCTTTCTTTTGAAGTCACACAGACACACGCGGTCGTGCACTCTACTGAAGACGACCTCACGCTGCAGGCGACGCACTCTTTTGTTTGCTTAATAACACATAAATACAAGTGTATTTGTGCACCCAGATGTGACTATAGTCTGTTGATGCAATGTAGTCTTCTAATCTGCTTGGAATGCAATAAACTCTTTGTGGTAACTGAGTCTTGTGTTGGATTCACACACAAAAAAAAAACAACCAAATCAAACGCTGTCGTCCCAAAGTCTTCCCCACAACTTCCCTTTCAAAAAGCAAAGCTGCATTTCTGTGTCGCTTGGCACATCTTCATAAACTCTGGCTACAAACATTTATTAGATGCTGCTGCTTAGTGGAGCGCAGAAGAGCTGCATGATGGGAAGAGCTCATGCTGTTTTCTGCTTCGCTGGTGAGATTCTGATCTCTGTGTGCTACAAGTTAAATTACATGTTTAGAAGCCAAAGAGAAAGTTTTTCCAGCTTTTACTTGGTTTTTGGTTTTATTTATGAACATGAACATTTAACTTTGATGGGCTTTATGTTGTATTTAAACTTTTATCTTCTTTGATTCACTGATGGGCTCGTTTCTGTTCCTGGTCAGTGTGCACTGAGGCAGGAATGTGTGTTTCGATAAGCGTGCAGTCGGATTTAATTGGTCACTGAAAACTGGACCAGAAGAAAATAACACCAGCTGAACCGGAACGGCAGAAGTTTCATTTGAATTAAATTCATTTATACAAGAATCAAACTGAGATAAACGTGTAAAAAAAACTTGATATTTTATCACATGATGCATTTTTCTTGTTTATTTACTATTTTTGGTTTCTTACAAAATTGGATGGATGGATGGATGGATGGATGATGGATGGATGGATGGATGGATGGATGGATGGATGGATGATGATGATGATGATGATGATGATGATGATGATGATGGATGGATGGATGGATGGATGGATGGATGGATGGATGATGGATGGATGGATGGATGGATGGATGGATGGATGGATGGATGGATGATGGTGATGATGATGATGATGATGATGATGATGATGGATGGATGGATGGATGGATGGATGGATGGATGGATGGATGGATGGATGGATGGATGGATAGGTGGATGGATGGATGGATGGATGGATGGATGGATGGATGGATGGATGGATGGATGGATGGATGGATGGATGGACAGAATATTTCTTTAAAAAACATGTCCAGTTTTTTCTTTTTGCTTGGCAACCATGGCAACCAGGATGTTGCTCAGTTAATGGACGGTAAGTGGTCTGATGTGTAGCTGGAGGCAGAGTGACAGAGACAGTCTCATGAGAGACAGAAAGACATTTGTACCAGTTTCATAAACTGAAATCGACACAAGGAGGGAAATACAGAACATTACTAAAGAACAGCGTTCAATCAGCTGATAATAACCTTCTCTTCTGAATGTTCAACACTTCCCAGCTCATCCAGCAGAGGTCAGCAGATGTTACAGGCACAATCTAAGGAAACAATGTTTATATTCACTCACTTTTAACAAGAAATTTCTAATGTTCTTTACATGATGTGCGCTACACGAGTTCTCTGTTGAGCCTCACCTGTCCGCCTGCTTCCTGTCTCCACATTCAGATCTTCGTTCCCCTCATCCTCACATCTCTTTCTCTTCTTCCGTGTAATTAAATTTGATCAGCAAAAGGTTGACTGTCTGTCTGCGCTGGAAAGCAAATCGATCATCTTGTTATCTCACAGCAACACATGCTGACAATGTTTTCAGGTTGGTGAAGGGTTGAGCGTGGAGGGAGATATTTCTGAATGTATTACAGCTTCCTGATAACTACTGAACTCATCGTCCCTTTGACACTGCAGCTGCTTCAGGAGGTTTTAATAAATCAGAAACATGGATGTTCTTCCCAGTCAAGATAGTTCCTAATAACACTGGCTCAGCGTTCAGGTCGTTGTTCTCCTGCAGAATAAACATTATTCAGATGTAGCCCTGATATGATCTGCTTGTATGTCGCAGCCTTGAAGGAACATTAATCCTGAATTTGCACAAACCTTTTTGTTGCAGACATTGTTGTTGTACTGCAGCCCTGTGCTACAGTTTTGACTCATCAGGCTCCTGCTGCATCTTTCTGCACAGTTGAATCATTTGGCCTTGTTCCCACATTAATGGTTTGACTTTTTGGCCTGCACACTTCAATGAAAATCTCTTTTTTTTTCTAGACTTCCACTGACAGGATGGTTGAAACTACAGATTCCTGCCAGTTCTGATGCTGCTGCCTTCCGTTTCTTTGTTCAAACACTTTGTCCAGTCTTCAACTCTCCCTGACTTCTTCAGAGGAGCTCGAACATGCGGACACAGTCTAGTGTGAAACTGATCGTCGTGTTTTGTTGCCACAACAAATACAGATCGGATTAGAAATGGAATAAAATAAATCGCAACTTTTAAAAGAATTGTGATTTTGTGGCATTTTGTTTGCACATGTCAGTTCATCTCATTCAAGAGCATTTCGGACCCAGAAGAAACGCAGAGTTCGTAATTCATTTTAATATTTTACTCTGAAAAGACATGTTTTCTGTCTGTGGAGGAAGCGCGTGCCCCCTCGTGGACGCGCGCGGGATGTGGACGGCTGCATCCCTTCAGCAGCAGCAGCAGCAGCGCAGGGTTCAACTCACAGGTGTCTGTCTCTCTGTTTCATTCTGCACGGACGCTAAAAGCTCCGCGTCGATCGGCGGGACAGAGACGAAAGATACTCACGGATTAACGGGATTTACTGTCGAGGTAAGACAAATCCCTTCCACGCATCACTGACGTGCACGTCCTTTCATTCTTTTCAAATAGTTCATCACTTTTTTTTTGTTCAGGAAAACAAGAATCCTGCCTGAATCTGAGTTAAAATGCATTTATTACAGAAAAGAAAAGACTGAATCCACATTTTGTTATTTGGACATTAAAAGTGAGATTAATCATGTCCAACCTGGAGAAGAAGACACGCTCTGTAATGATGTTACTTAATCAAATAGCAAAACCTGTTACATTTGCTTTTTTGAAGTCTGTGAATGATTTTCATAATATTTTTTTAAGCTACAGTTAAATTTAAAAGTCACTGAATCCTTTTAGAAAATTACAATTACATAAAGCTGTAACCTTATAGTAAATTTGTCCATTTGTCCCTCAGGATGTGCGGTGAGGACATGGACCTGGATGATGGTTGTTCAGCTGAGGAGGAGAAAGAGGAAGAGGAGTTCTGGATTGGGGATGGGGTGAAGATGCTGCCCCCTCCCGTGGCCCACAGCGAGGGCAGTGCGTGGGGCAGCCGTAGGGGCCGGTGTGGCTGCGTGGCCTGCGGGGCGGCTCTCGTCCTCTGGAACCTGAGTGTTATTTCAGCCAGCGCTCTGCTGCTGGTGGGGGTCTTCTGTGTGGTGCTACTGCCTGCTGTGCTGCTGCTGTACGCTGGCTTCCTCTGCCACTCCAGGGTGAGCTCGCTGCTGGTCTTGATTTGTGTGCAGGAGGGACAAAGGGGCAAAAAACACGCTCAGACTTTAAGTTTTATTCAAAAAGATATTAGACAGAGTTCATTAAAATGATCTCAGACACATTATTACTTCTTATGAGGTCTGATCACCAAAATTTTCCATCTAATAAATTATTTACATCTCCCACATTTTTAAGAAATATGAACGTGACGCAAAGATTTTAAATCAAATGTATAAAAAAGATCAACATCATCCTGGTTTATTAGAATATATTTAATATAAAGTTGTACACAGCTTTCAGATACTTAATACAAAATGGATTAAATCTGATCATGATAATAATTTAATACTTTATACTGTCACAGTGCATGTAGTGAAGGGCCTAAAGTAAGGATGTTTGAGGCAAACCAACTTTCATTAAATAAAAAACCAACAGTACCAAAGTCCAGCCAGTCCAAAAGGAAAGGAAAAAGAGAGAAAAGTCAAAAAACAAAAACAGTTTAATTAACCAGGTAAATCAGGTTACGTGGCAGTATAAACATGAGGACTGGTGTTTATACACTGAACAAGCTAAAAGCTAATTCATTAACTAATAAAGTAAAATAAAAACTAAAAGGTACCAAACAACCATGAGACAAAGTCAGAACCTGAACATGAAACCAGTTTGATCCTAACAGGAAGTGTTTTCAGTTTCATTTATCTTTTCAGAATAAAGTTACAGGAAAGTGTCGTAGTTTTTAGGTCTGAGTTTGTTTTGCTCAGGTTTCCCTGTGACTTTGTTTTTGGGCTTGTGGTGACTCAGTTTCACAGCTTCTGGTTTAACCTTGTTGTTCATGTATGTTCCTTGATTTTCCCCTTGTGTAGGTCATATCAGCTTTGATCACAGCTTCTTTTATTAGGAGTTTTTGCTGTCCTGTTTGTTCCCTGTGTGATTCAGTTATTCAGTCTGCTTCTTTTTGTGTCAGCTTCTCTTCTGCTCCTCAGTTTATTCATTCTAGGAACACCTGATCACCATCCACCTGATTAGTTCACTTGCTGTTCTCATTGTTCATTGTTTCTGTGTGTTCCTGCCATCATCCGCCCCGCCCTTCTGCTCATGCTACTTGTGTTCCTCATGCCCATCCAGTCTTTTGTAAATAGGTTTGTTTTGCTGCCAAACGAGCCTGTTGATTTCTTTTATTAAAGTATTTTGTTTCCCTCGAGTCTCCATGTCTGGTCTGCTGCTGGGTCCATCCACCCTGATGCATCCATTCAGTTTCAGGTTATTCCAACTAAATAAAAACCAGTTTGGCATCACGAGTTCAAAATTAAATTTGGTGTAATGTTGATGTATTAATTAGAAAATGCCAGTCTGTAATAAGTTGTCCAGGTAAATAATAGATAGAGATTCCTGTGTTGGATCAGCAGCTTGAAATCAGCTGAATAAATATGGAAGTATTTATTATTTCATAGTGATGCAGTTTCAGCTTATTTCTTTATATAATCATTTAATGCAGTTTAACAATTAAGGCCTATTTGGCTTTTTTTTTTTGTTATTATATTTTCTTTCTGTATTGTGCATATATTAATACACTGTTCACTCTTCCTAAAAGTGAGTTAAAATCAGCTGCAGATTTCATCCATCACACAAAATCAGCTGTTATAAGCTTTATTGATATTATTTTTTTGAGCGCTGCTGTTTCCACTGAGAATAGAGCAAAAAATCTAAATAGTCACTTTTATTTTGTCTGACATGAAGAACAAGTTCTGGTTGTATCTGCTGTTCCAGAGGAATGTTGAAGTTAAGACAGGAAAGACAGAAAAAAAACCCAGTGGACACTAAATGATCCATGTGGCGGTTTGCGAAGCTGAACAGCCTTTTGTGAAGTTTTTGATTAAAGATTTGATAAATTGGTGGGATAAAAGCTCTCCTGTCTTACCAGCATCCTGATAGAGATAAACATCATATGAACATGTTCTCTCAGACCTCTTCCTGTGCCTCCTCTCTCCTGCGCTTTTACACATGATTTACTCCTGCCAATGCAAAACATTTGGCAGCAAACCATAAAACTTTCTCTCCCTTTTATCTCTCCATCTTCATCTCCATTGACCCGGGTCGATACATGTCTGAATCTGACGTGGAATTTGAGTTCGTACATCCACATGAAAACCCACATCAAGGTGTCGGCGCTCGTCATGGGAGCCTGTAGCTCGACGTTGTGGCAGTTGAGGAAACAGAGGAGCAATTAAATCTTGACATAAAAGGATGAAGAAGAATTTGGAAGTCAGTAAAATCTGAAAATGAAGAAAATAGATGCCAGTAAATATGTCTGAAGTCAAAAACCAACCTGTCATCCCAGGAGGTCTAAACAGGATCAGATAAAGCCGAAAAAAAAAGCATGGTAAAGCACCTGAGCTGTTCACCAAGCATCATTCAGCACCGAGGAACCATCAGTCAACTCATTAAACTGCAAAAAAAGTCCAACAAACATTCAGATAATGTTCTAAAGCAGCATAGATAATATTATGTTCTCTGAATTAAAATAACCTTGAAAAACCTGCATTAAACAAACACAAAACAAGCTTCTAAAATCCACATTTAATTTATAATCTAAGGGCAAACTGATTCATGTGAATAGTGAATAAAACTCCACAGCTGAGGGAAATAAAACCTGGCTGCAGAAAGAATTTGCTCATACATTTGTTTTCATTTCACTGTGTTCACGTCCAAAATCAACAGCATATTTGCCCAGAGAGGAGAAAATACTAACCGCACTAATATGCTCTCATCTATGAGAAGTCTGTTTGGATCTGCCTCGCTGAAGTTCTCTGGAAGTTTGGGCGAGTAAGCCCATGTTATTTGAGAAGAATGGGGGGGATTATTAGTCATTAAGTTTGGCAGGAGAGTGTGCTGAGGAAAGCAGACAATCAGCCTTCAGGGAGCAAAATTTAGTATCAAATGATTGAGTCTGCACAAAGATGCTCAGATTTATTCCTCACATTTGTTTTTTCTACCTGCTTTTAATTGGAAACCATGAAAGTAGCACGATTAACATCTGAGCTATTGTTTCTTGGTGATTTCAAAGGTGTGGCTCGTTCTCCGTGAGTCACGCGTAGCAGACGGATATAAATAAAAGCAGTAAATCAGTAGATTTTTTTATCCATCAACAAATGAATAAAATCCCCTCTTCTCTGCAGAAACTCTGATTTCTGAGGCCATTTAGGACGAAATAAGAACGTGCAAAGTGTTTACGTTGTGATCGTTGTGGGTAGATGTCGTTTCAGATTCTGTCAGTCTGCGGTCTGTCTGTTGTAACAACAGACTCAGTAATTAGAGAGGACAGTCTGATTCGGTGCCAAAGGCAGCTGAGGACACGGCATGAAGACGAGGGAGGTTTATTCACTGACAGCACGTTTGTCATTTGATAGTATGTCAAACACAACTGTTGCTATAGTGCATATGTTGGTGATTACAACAGGAAACGAGTCATCTACAGCTAAATGAGTCTGATTTTATCTGAAGGGGAAAGTGTTGCAGACATCAGTTTGTTTATCATTTACACACATTTCCTGCCTTATCGTTTGTATTTGTTTTAAATTATGATAATTCTGTCCTTGCAGTGCAGACTGACAGCTCAGGGTCTGACTGATAGTCCTCAGGTAGCGTTCACAGACCTCCTCTGCACCTTGAGTCACTAATCTCTCTCTGACAATAACAAATCCTACAGATTTGTTTTCTAAGTGAAGAACCCTGCAGAGGCCCAGCTGTTCCTCTGACTCTTCACTAGCACTCCCATCTGTATTTGCCCTCGCAGGTCCTCAATTCACCCTCCACCTTCTGCCGTTACCTTGACGACAACAGCTGCTCTGCCCTCATCATTCTGGGCTTTGTGATGATGTCGCCCCTCGTGGTCGTGGCGGCCGCAGTGTTCTGCGGGCTGATCCGAAGGTTCCGGCTTTTGCTTTTCATTCAGCCGATCAAGCGAGCCCGGTTCCGAGGGAGGCTGCTGGACTGGGTGGGCAGCGCCAACGCTTGGGTCTGAAGAAGATGTGGGAGCGAAACATAAAACTGCTGGTATGAAAGAAGAAAGTTGCCCCAGAAGTGAGACAAAGGTGAATAAAACCCAGTATAATATTATAATAACCGTTGTGGTAATTATAGGTTTTAGTGCTGGATGCATCTGCTGTCAGCATCAGTCTCATACTGTTTCCATGTGCACGTCTCGTGCAGTTTAACAACCTGCAGTTTTATGTCACGTGTGTGTCAAACCTCGACAATCTTTTGCTGCTTCAGCTCATATTTTTCACAACAAACGTGTTATAAAACATTTGCCTTGTACACAGCATCATCTGGTCCCTTCAGGGACGCTTGTTACAGCTGATTTCTTATGATTGACGTGCAGAGTCTGAATGTCTCGTCACAAAAACACACGTGGACTTGGATTGGTGAAGATGTTTGAAACTGAACTCCTCTGACTGTTTTGTTTCAGCTTCAGACTGTCTGTTGTGTGTTTGTAGCTTAATACCAAAAGATTGCACATAAATAAATATCATGTAAAGATGGTTAAAACTAAAAAAACAAGCAAAGGAAAAAGTGCTTCTTTACTCTCTGTGTTGGTGAACTCAACAGATCTGTTCCTCTCAGTTAAGGCGATGAAGTCAGTTAGATTTACCAAATTTCGGATGATTCCTGTTTTTAAATCAGCATGTAACAGAAATAATTATGCTGAAAGTGATTGTAAAAAGTCCCAACTGAGCTACATCAACCTACCAACCTCAGCTTTCAGCAAACATTGTATTACTTCTTCAGTTTAAGTTTTCTGTTTAATATTATATAGAACTGCATATTGTGAGTTGTCCAAATTCTCTAACTTCAGCAGATATTTTGGATCACTTCACTCCACATGTAGTAGATCTGATCTGATTGTATAGCAGCTTGTACAGAGATCTTTAGATCTCCAGGTGAAGCGTCACCTTCTTTGTCTAAAAGCAGCAGAAGTTGTTTAAAGTTGGACTCGTCAGATCAGAAGATCATTCTGTTGCAGCTTTGCTTTTTCTGAATGTTTAATTTCATCTGTGACTCACACACTGTATACGTCCTCTTTATCTCAGTTCCTGCTCTGTAATTATCTTTAAGGCTCGAAGCTTGTACAGGTTAACAGTTTTTTGTTCCTGTCTACTTGTTTATAGTCGGTTTTTAATCTAATTTTCTTTCTGGGCTTTTTATTTTGATCATTCTTGTCTCCTATAATGAATCACTGTTTGTTCCAGAATTTTAAAAGGCTAATTTTTTATTTTATTCCAGCTTCACACTGGATTTAAATTGTAGTTTTTTTGAAAGAAGGCAGACCCTTATTGGGGTCTTTTTAGTTTGTTTTGACCCTCCATCAATAAAAAGACCATTTTTCTCAGCCTTTGTGTTGCAACTCGTTTCTGAAAATGATGCAACATTCATATGTTCTTTTTTTTTCATTCTCTCAAGGACATGCATGTGTGTAGACATTATGCATTACAAGGAAATGATTGGGAAAAGTTAAGCAACGAGTTAAAGGGAAACATTGCCTAATTTGTCCTTCAGATGTTCGTATAAGACGACTCTGCACAGCGTATGTTGACAGATGAATGATCACTTTGCACCAGCCTGCAGCAGAACGACTTTATTTTACAGCTTGTAAAAACTCGGCTCAGTCTTAAATTAATAGCTCAGAACTTTTCATGTCAGTTTGAATGGGAAGGTCATAATGGTTCTGTAAATGACCTCAGTTTGGAGAAACAAAGAGTTGATTGACAAGCTGAACCCACTGGGATCAAGATCAGAGCGAAAAGCTGCAGTTATAAAACAACTATCATCTGAATAAAATTGCATAAACCTTCACATCACTATTCTTTTCAATCTTATTCACAAAGTATTCCGTAGTTATTTGCAAGTGCTGATAGAAGCAGCAGCTAGCTGCAGCACTTCCTGTCAGGAATATTAGAACATTTTTATCTGAATAATGGATTTTTAACTGTTTTTTCATCCATTTCGGACTTGGTGCCACTCAGACTGGCCATCAGCTCATCACTTAAACTGTTTCTCCAAACTGAAATTGTTCAAAGAGGAATCAGGTGAGATAATGAGTGTTCACAACCTCTCCACATAACCCCACTTTAAAACCCTGAAATATCAATTAAAGGTCACCAGAAAGAGGCTTAAAGCAGAAGTTCAAGGCTCATTAAAAACAAATGCAGTTGGACCAGTTTTATTATTACAAGGCCAGTCAGCCAACAACTTTATAACAAATTATTTCAACACCTGTGTTGGAGTCATGACTAACGAGCGAGACGAAAACATTTCATTTACTCTGTAAAACATCTTTTACTGTATATGTCGTGAATTTTCCCACGAGCCACAGCTGCACTTGGTGTTTTGTGCTCATCAAATGGATATTTGAAGTAGATAAATGGTTTAATTATCTTTGCTTTTATCTGCAGATTGCAGTTATTGTTGAGAACGCAAAGCAGTCATCGCTTCACTTTCTGTGTTTGGATCGGCAGCAACCGGTTTGATGAAATTGTTTCCAGAGTCTTTATTATAAAAAGAGATTTCAATGAAATAGACTTGGTGTTTTTACATCATTTTTTTAATCAGCACAATATTTTAATTATAAAGATCTAATTATGATGGTTTTCATTACATGCAAGCACATTATTTTTATTTTGTTTTCTTTATTAAGTTGAAAACTGATGGAAGTTTGACTGAGAGGAAAGTCTGAGTTAAACTGCTGCAGAATTAAAAGACATGAAGATGATTTAACTGGATGAAGATTTATAATAAAACTCAAATAATTAACAAAAACCTGCAATATGCAAATTGCTTATTTTAAGTGTCTAGTTTATGTTTAAAAGGTATAAAGTGTAAAACTGTAAAATTTGATATGATTCTTTGTGCTTGTTATTGATGTCAACTTTATTCTTGAAGCCTTGAAGACGAGATATTTTGGGCTGAAATGATGAGAAAGTGAGACCAGGAAGTTTTGTCTTTGTCCTGATGCATGCTGGGAACAGTAAACTGTTCCTTCTCACTCCACTGAAGCAGGGCAGGAGAACTAAAATGGACTTTTGAGTTAAATGAATTATTTTAAGAACTATTGTTAAAAATCTGCAGTTGCAATTTAAATAAACAAAAAAACACAGTAGCTTTACTTGAATCTCCACTTTCTTTATTCCATTATTTCTGGAGTTCATCCGTATTAAATAAAAGAACCATTTTCCAACTTTTGCAGAAAGAAACAGTCATGATTGCTTTAATTTCTAATTCAATTCATCTTTCACATAGAATTAGACTGATTTGTCTGTGTGACATAGATTTTTCATGTTGTCCATAATAACATTATAATGGTGAATAGTGATTATGTATAATTTATGACCCTGGGAGAACAGATATGGACCACAAAGCTGAAATGGGCTCATTTTATGCATCTGAAGTGAACAAAGACCTTTCAGAAGAATCAGTGTAATAATGTGTGATCAATGAGAAACAAAATGTTGACACGGAGGCAGCATAAACTAAAAAAAATAACTTTACTGGAGAAAAAAAAATGCTGACAAACAAGGTTCACACAAGACCATGAAAGGACTGAGCACAGAGGAAGAAGCTGTGCTGACAGCTGGATGCTGCCGACACCAGGAGTATTTCACTGCAGAGGGTGGTGGGTGAGTGGGTGCAGCTGGGTGATAAACACAATATACTGCAGGCTGAGGGAACCGAGGATAACAGGGAGAGACACTGGGGAAAAATACACAAGTGAAATAACTGAACATAAACAAAGAAACGAAACCAGAAGAAAAACAAACTCAACAAAAAATGAATCCTAAAACCCTGCAGCTGCGACACTCGGGTAATAACAGGAAATGACAAAAAAGAGGTAAAAGTTCATCTATGATAAACTTCTCTCAGCTCAGTCTGATAAAAGACATTGTGATCTGTAGGAAACACCTACTCAAAAAATAAAAAAAACCAAACTACATCAGCATGATGATCTGTATCTGTGGTGTTGCTGTGGTCTTAGTTAATCATTATCATGTTTAGATGAGGAATAAAGGCCACAGAACAAGGTGCAAGAGATTAAATGATTTATGCTGTTATGGTGTTGCAGCTTTTAAAGGTGTGATGACATCACATCGCATATGTCAACTCACAAAAGAATTTGATTAAAAAACTAACACGGCGGGGGTGTACGGGCAGGTCAGAATCCTCTTCTCAGCAACACGGTTCCTTTCATTAATGATATGTGGGTCTCCCTGGCTGACTTCGCTCTGATTGGCTACAACCATTGCCCGCAGCAAGCCTTTCTTCTCGGCTCCGTCAACAGTCCAGTAACACGGAGAGTGGACGTTTACAACCGTATATGTTCGAGCCTGAAACGTCTTCTGAGGAAGACGGAGGGGTGAACACATAAAACTCAACTAATCACATGAGCGAATAAACAGTGCTGTCAGATGTTATCAATGAAAATAGATTCACAATATGATAAACCTGTTGCTCACGGACATTGTTGCTAGAGCGGCTATCACATGCTAGCATCATGAACTCTTCAGACCACGAACAAACGTTTATCAGGCAAGGCAGCATTTTATTAAATAAATAAACTTACGGGTATTGACGATGTGGTCGCCTCCTTCAGGGTTGGTAAAGAATTTTTAATTAAAATCAGTTTCTTTGACAATCCCAACTTGAATTCACCCAAGTTATGGAAGCAGTCCTCCGTGAAGTGAGCTGAACATATTTTCAAATTGAGGTTATAACTGCGTGGCACTTCTCCATAAATGAACTTCAGCCACTCTTCTCTAGTTTTTTCATCCTTCGGGAGTGAGTGGAAACTTCCAGCATGGGTTGAGCATCCTTGGACACAACAGGTCCCCGTTTGCGTAGCCATCTCTTCTCAAGAGCAGCAGCACAAGCTAGCGCAACGCAGCTACCGGTGTATGGGCTGGGGGTTGGACTGTTTACTTTACTGTGCACTTTTATTGGATGCTATGAAATACGTAGGATGAAATTGCCACGTAGGAAAAAATGGTGCTTTCCGATTGAACCGTTTTTTAAATATGAAACAAAGCGGACCGCCCACAAACGGGAACTTTGATACTC
Organism: Pachypanchax playfairii; assembly: GCA_006937955.1. Taxonomy (NCBI): domain Eukaryota; kingdom Metazoa; phylum Chordata; class Actinopteri; order Cyprinodontiformes; family Aplocheilidae; genus Pachypanchax; species Pachypanchax playfairii. Next base: position 766,086 of record SSNP01000080.1, read on the forward strand.
GCTTTGGACGTTCACACGGCTTCATCAGTGCACAACACATCATGATATACCCCAAAAACCTCAAAAAAGTGCATTTTGATGTCCTAACCCCTTTAATAAAAACTCAGACATGCCCAAATTTGTTTGCGCCCTTCTACAACGAACAAAACCAACAATCTCTGGCTAAAAAGTTCCAGTCGAGAAAATCAACATGCATTCTATTAAATTCTATTCTGTCTTTTTATGTTTCCTGTCCCACTCCTGGGTTTTACACCACGGAGGCCATCATGGTTCAAAATGTGTTCTGATCTGAACAATTACACTGAATCTCAGGTGATAAATAAAAGAACTAAAATAAAAAGCATGTAAAAGTCCAGAAGCAACAAAACATAATTAAATCCCTTTTACAACAGCAGTCAGACTGTCCTCAGCTGCCCTCCTCTATATGTTCCTGTATTCTTCTCCCTAATTATCCTTCTAAACTCTGCTTCCACCTAAACGCTCATCATATCTAAAGAAAGAGGGTTGAAGTCGACGCATGCTGCTGGACTCAGTCACTGAAAAGCTTAATGGCTGCACAGTGAACTCATCTATCTCTGTGTCTGCATGTGTTTGGTCTGTGCGTATTAATAAGGATCCTTGTTCATAGCTGTCACTCTGATGTATCGTGTGTTCAAATCAACAGGATTATGTGTGTTGGAACAATACTCACTGTGTCTGTTGTGGACACAAGTGACTGGGCAAATATCCTCTGTGTTAGTGCACAGCTGTTCACCAGTACGAACGAGCAAACAAACCCACATCCCTCATTTACTCAGTACATCCTGTTGTGGCTAACGACTGGTGATGAAGCACAGGAATACCAAGGAGGAGGTTTACTGAGAGGCAGCGAGGAGGAGCGCCTCCAGCCAGCTGTCACAGGGGGCAAGAATTCCAGTAAAAAGGTGGAAATAAATGTAATTAGTCTTTTGTTATCCATCATGTATCAATTTTCTTCAACTCATCCAGGTTCAGGAGGGAAACGCAGACATCTCTCACACTAGTGACATAATCCAGGTGCTGCTGAGAGAATCTGAGGTGTTCCCATAATCCCTCCAGAAGGGTTAGGGTGTCATTCCAGAGGCAAACCTCCACAGTAAGGTGACCAGGAGGCGTCCTAACCAGATCTCCAAACCACGTCAGCTGATTCGTCACAATGTGATGGAACAGCAGCTTTACTTCAAGGTGAAGGTCTTCCTCAGTGCAAGTTGAAGGTCGTGAATGAAGAAAACAACCGAACCCTCACTTATCTTAATTTCAACACTGATCTAATTATCTGCTTCAGAAGAAGTGTAGAAACTCTCTGATCAACATGTTCGTGTTTAAAACTTCAGTTCTCTCACTTCTCTTTAAATGAGAGGAAATTATTTGCTGATGAACTGAAGTGGAAGTATTTGCTTGCACAGAAAAGTAAAGTTGGACTTCTCAAGTGTGAGCACATGTGCGCTCAGATCCACTTTAATTTATGCTCATAAACTCAGAAAGCAGAGTGGATCCAGGTGCAGCTGATTCAATCAGCAACAGGAAGAAGCTGCACATGTCTGAGAGGATTCACCATTATCTGGATTATAAAGGTCCATATTCTATTGTGCTGGTACCTGGTCACCAGAGGTAAAGGAACCTCATGTCATTTAATCTGACTGTGATTTCTAGAAGGTTAATCAAACCCAATGTGTTTCCTTCCTGCTGATGGCTCATGACAGAGCTGCATCATCCATTTTGGGTTATAGCAGTAATCACACCGTATCATCAAATGACCTCACGATCACAGGCAATCATGTTGGAGAGTATTCACTTTGCTTTTATTCCACGTTTTCACACCTGAAGCTCAACAACAGACTCAAAACAGGAGAAAAAAACATGTCAAAATTTTGAAACAATAGCGACAAAGAAAAAAACCCATTTTTAGATTGTAAAAATTGAGACATAATGATTTTTCCACTCTCTCTCTCTCTCTGCTGCTCACTGAAGCACTCTTGTGAAAATCAACTCATCCTATAATCCATTTACCTCCAGCTCTCTCAATCCATTTTCTACTTGTACTCTCTCTCACACACTCAGCCTTGCTTTCCTAAAACAGAAAATTGCAGCTCTCTCTGTATTTGTCATCCTATAAAACATCTTCTCCGTACCTTTCTGTCCTCCACACGCTGCTCGTCTCCATCATCTGGTGTTCTAGTACAATAAAGAAAAGAACGTTCTCTTCTCACACGTACCTCCGACTTTTTTTTTTTTCTCAAAATTCTTTTCTTTTAATAGTTTATCAAATATTTTAGGCTTTACAAAATATTCTCTTCTATAGATTCACTGTCAAACACTTTAACCATGATGTCAGACAACAAAACAAACATTTTTATAAATAAAAATATAAACCTTTTTGTTATTTTTAGGCATTCTGCTATCTGCAGAATATTTTCTTGTAATTTATCTTTTTTCAAACACTTTTTTTACATGTTCTTGTTGTTTTGCCAGAGTTAGCATTAGCATTAGCATTAGCATTGCAGTGCCGCTGCTGCTATGGGAGTTTAGTAAAACAGCTGTTTAAGACTCCCACAAGCCATTGCTTCCAAATTAAACTCATGAAATTGTTTATGTTCCCTTTATTGATTTTTTACTAAGTGTTAAATGTTTTCACAGATAAATATTGTTGTGAGTCTAATATTTATTTCTCAGTGTTGGTTTTGTAACAGATATTTTTTATGACATTAGCAGTCACAGCTGAATTATTTTGTTCTAATGTTAACGTGCTTCAACATTCTGTCAAATCTGTCTCTTTGCTTACTTGGTTTAAGAAACTGATTATAATATTTTTATTATTATTGTTATTCTTTTTGGTCAGTTTTCAAGCTGTTTTCCTCAGAATAAGCTGTCATCACATCTCTGTCCTTGTATTGTTCATGCGCCTCGCTCATTTGCCCCCACCTGAGCAGAGAGAAAAGGTCCCACCTTCAGACATTATCCTGCTCCTCACCTCCAGCTTATCTCCTATTACCCTCCTTTCAGTTCACAGCGTAATACCTCAGGTCTGTGTTGAGCTCTGCTGCTCGTCTCCATCCGCTTCCTATTTTCAGAAAATTAAAAGCCATTTCCCACATGCTGCACTATGGCCTCATTACAAGGTTATTTCCTATTTCTTGTGGCTGCGGGATGAAAAGACGAATCAGCGCTGGCTTTTCCTGAACAATAATTCAGTCTACTGAAAGAGACCTGCAGCCCTCGGGTCAGACAAACCATCCGATCATCAGCTGATAGATGTTACATACTGGTGCCTTTAAGCAACGAATAAAACCAATAAAATCTGGGATTTTTTTTAACTGAAAGAAATGTAAAAAGTTTGTGGTATAAGAAAGGAAACGTCTCCATTAGGATTCAGTTTGACATGACTGAACCACTTAAACCAGGATCGTAATTCTTATTGTGGATGTCTGCAGAGATCAAGAGATCCAGAGCCATCAGGTAAAACATTTAGACTTATTTAATGATGGTTTTATCCAGTTCAGAATGAAACTACTGTTCACTGAGAATATAGTTACTCAAATAGCTCTTTAGTCTGTTTATATTTTAATATCGAGGTTGAACTAACGGACTACAATCAGCATAATCAGTAATTGGTGACTAATTGGGTGTCACATGTTAAGAGCACGTACATGTGTGCAGCATCTGAGGCTGAAAACGTTCTAGTTAATTATACCCTGCTGGATCAGAGGATTTATGTAATTTCCCGTTAACAAGTGCTGTAAATATCACACGTACGTATTTAATACGTTTTAAAAGGTTTTACAATGAATCACTGCATAAAATATTGACTCATCAGGGTTTTTTGGACTTATTGACATACTGTATGTGTTAATGATCAAAGTGGCAGCAAGGGGAGGTTTTTGTTTTAATATCCAAGCAATTCATTTTATTTTCTAAGAATACAAAAGATTCAAAGCCTTGATTGACAGCTCTGCAGGGCTTTAATAATTAATGTCTGTTGAAGATTAAAGTGTGTTGCATCTGTCCTTGTTGTAAGTTATAGTTTCAGTGTGTATCTACAAGTTTTCCTTTAGATTAAAGAAAGCAGAGCTGACAGCTTGATCTTCATCTTTTAGATCAACTTATATGGTGACAAACGCCCCAAATCAGTTTATTTGGTGAATGAACCTTTTATACACTTAATTTTTTCTTTAGACTCTCAGAATTCGGCAACATAATTCGTATTCTTGATGCTTTTGAAGAAGCATTCAGTCTTTTATTGAGAAGTCAAGAAGAGTTACAACAACCTTTTACTAATTACAGAAAACCATCGTAGAAAAGTGAATATCAGAATGTGCAACAATGTGGAAAGAACAATAAGAATCAACAGAATTCAATATCTGGAAAAATGATCTGATTTGTATTTTCACTCTTTAATCAAGAAAATCTCCCGATCTTTTATATTTAATTGTGGAACTCACGCTGCTTCCTAAGCTATAAGTTAGAAAACCAGCAGGTTGTGTTTATTACTACCTTTAGCAATGGGAGCTGATACCACAGAATCCTCTGCATTCAAACAGCTGCAACATGTTCCATAATGAGTGATGCCGTGTTTCATGTTTTCAGGTCAGGGCTGATCAGGAATCTCTGAGTTTTCCATCTTTCCAGTTGATTTTTCAACATCTGATATGTTGTTTACGTTCTACTGGGAAACAAATGTGAATTTATTAGATTTTCAAATACTTGTTTTTATAAACATTTTTGGAATTGGGGTTGCACAACAAAGTACACATTCTCATAATCAACTGGTGTTAAATGTTAAAATGTTGAACTCTGCTCTTGATACAACAAACACACAGAATTCTTTTTTAGTTACACAAGGCTGTAAACCTGTCCTGACATCTTCCTTCATTAGTCCAAAAACTGTCAGTTATGTAAGGTGGGCAGTACAGACCTGCAGAGAAACAACTTGAACTTTCTGTGTAAACAAACACATGACTAAAAAATTCCAGATGATCGTTAGTTCCTATTTTCTGGCATCTGGATGACAGCAGCTAGTTGTTTAAGAAAACACATATTAGTGAGATGAAGTAAATTAAACTGAAATCATAAACACGAGTGAATTTGCTGGTGCAGAGTGACACAGGAGTAATCACATTCTTAGTGGGGGTGAGTTATTGATCAGGTCACATCACTGAAACATCAATGTGAGATCAATATGTGGTAACCAGGGAGAGAAAAGATACACTTGAAGCCAAACACAACAAGCCATCCTTATTCTGTCCTCATGTCTTCTGTCCCCAGAGGCTGATAAATCAGAAGTCCACGTGACAGAGACTCTTTTGTCTTCATCTGTGTCCTACCTGCTTCTGCAGCACATCTGTCTGCAGCCCAGCATGTGACTCCGTGACGGGATGTGCTTGAAAATATGTAAACAATTCACATGTCAAACTGATGAACTGTGACTGTTAGGTTTGTTTAACTACCTTTATCAGGAGGTTTTGTTTACACCGGCGCGTTTATTAGCTAAATAACTAAAAAAAACTTGTGGATTGATTTTGATCAAATTTTCAGGAAAGGTCAGAAATGGTCCAATGAGGAAGTGAATAGATTTGGGGGGTGATCCGGATCACCGTCTGGATCCAGGGTTGTTTTTAACATACATCTGCATGTAATCCAATAATAAATGATCCAGGTGTTTGATAGCAAAATACAGAGTGAGTTCCCAACAGGTTCTACATGATACCAAGCAAGGACTGATCTGGATTGTTACACAATTCTAGATGTTATTATCCAGAAAAGAGACAAATTGGGACTCGTCAGATTTTTTATCACTGCAAAAACAAATGATGGTATAAACCTGCAGCGAACACCAAAAGATAGTCGAGACTCTGTAGAATCAGAAATGTGTTAGTGGATGTTCCTTTAAAAGCTCCGGAGCACGATCCAGAAGAAAACCACCATTACTGAATAACTACTGAACTAATAATGAATCAATGTTAATCAAATTGATACATGTGTTTTCATGGTCAATCAATCTGAGAATGTCGATACAACAAAGGTGAGACTCTTTTGGTGTAAATCACAATATGAGACAACTGATGTAGGTCTGAGCTCTACGAGTGATTCTCTAGTTTTATATATTTATTTTTATCTTATTTTATAAAGGCAGCTACTTGGTACCAGATTGAGTCTAATTAAAAAGGAAATATTCTGACACATTAAACACATGGAGCCAGAAGCAGTGACAAATCCCCAAATTAAAGACAAAACAATCTTCTGGATGAAAATGTTGAATGGAAAAATGAGGCTGCTGATATTTTGCTGGAGTTTAAATGTAGCACCACTGGTCAGCTGTTTCTCTCAGAACTGTGAGAACGGGTGTTACCTTCGTTAATTGCAGCTGATTAGAGTCAGCTGGGGTCTCCGGTGTGATACCGGTGCTGATTGGACTCTGTCGGGTAGAAACAGCACAATGCGGCGTCCTGCTGAGGCCTGACAGCAGGACCGTATCAGGATGAAGGGGTCTGCAGTATGAGGAGGGCTGAAGATTTGCTCATGGACAAAGCACCTTGAAAGCAAAGTAACAATCCCTCTGATGGAGGAGAGAACACTGAAGAAAACAAAAATGTGTTTGAAATGATTCAATGGTGGTTAGATTTTACCCCTAGAATTAGTTGACTCGTCTGTCCAGCTGCATTATTACAAACTGATGGTCTTTACATGGAGTTTGCATGTTCTACCTGTAGATGTGATGTTATGACACACTGAGTTAATCAGAGTCTTAAATTAGCTCTATAGGTGTGAGTGTGTTTGAATGGTTATTTATGTGTGTAGCTCTGTGATGGACTGGCTGTAACAGTAACAGCTGGAGATCAGCAGCTCCTCTGTGTTGCATAGTTTATGGAAATAGATGAATGGATGAACATCCTGCCTGAAGACAACCTCTGCAACCCCAGACACTCGTTACAGGTCTGACGCTTATCGACTAGGATTCACTTCCTGCTCCGTGTCACTTCCTGGTCAGTTTGTGTTAAATTCTCCAAAGCTGAATAATAGTATTGTGGCCCTGAAGCTTCGACCCAATCAATGAAATGTAAAATAACAATTTATTGCCCTCACTGCTGTTTTTATGGTTTATGGTCTGCAGCCTTGACTCAGATCGATGATATGAGCAACATAACTGAGTGAAATGAGCTGCTGCTTTTTAAAATCGCTCTCAGCAATAAATATATCCGCTCATCTCCACCCGCAGGTAGCTAATGGTTTTCCTCCCTCTGTGATCAGTCTGCTGGGGATTAGAATGAAATGGTGGTGATTATAAAAAGGCAGCAGAGACGAACCATTACTACCAAGCACTTTACAAAACAGAGAGAAAAATCTGCTTTTTTTTTATCTTTAACACCCTCCAGATTATGTCTGAAGGAAATATTTGCTCCTCTGACAATATCACAGTTTCTAGTTTTTATGTTTTCTCATTAATATTTAAAGGACTATATCATTTATGACCTAATTTGGTCTTTTTTCTCAACTTTTAGAACTCAACATGAGCTTAATGAGTCTTTCCAGTAAAATATCACTTGCTCATTTTCTTTGTTTATTCATTATTTAGTCCTATTTTTTAGTTTGTGTGAAAAGTTGATGCAGATTCCAGAAAAATGAAAGTTTAAGAGAAGATTTAGCTTTAACGTTAAAATATCCAAAATATTTTGTTGTTTTCCAGAAACGATTTCACGCCAAATTTCATCGACAGTTTCCTCGCGTTGAGATCAGAAAGTAACTTTAAGAAATTCAAGTGTGTAAAGCTTAAAAAGCACGAGCCACTTTAGTGGTTTACAATAATTTGCTCTTGTCATTTGGCTGATTTACTTTCTAAAATTACTGCTTTTGCTGAAGGTAAAATGCCAATCCTGAATCTTCTTGATGTAACAGGAGCAGAAATCATTAAGTAATTTAATCTCACCGTATCTGTCGTTCTGTTTGAAGTTTTGGTTTATTTACACGGTTTAATTTCCTTCAGCTCTATATAAACGTTAAACTGACACAATCTGCAGATATCATGTTGTTATGACATGCATCTTCTAAACACATCTTCATGATTGGCTTTTTAAAGGAAAGTGATGTGTAGCTGTTTCCAATGTTTTGTTAGTGAATACTCAAAAAAAGTTTTTAGAAAAAATGCTTGAACTGAGTATCTGTATAAAGAGTATAAACATGTACAGTTAGCACTCTGAATAATCTTAGTTTAATAGTTTCATTCTAACAGCATCAACAAGATAATAGCAAGTAAACTGAGACCTCATCCTAGAGTCAGATTACTCTCAATAGTTTCAACGCTGTTTTAAAACCTTTATATCACTGTTAGATTTCAGTTATAAAACATTTATAGTAACTTTAAATAAGCCATTTCATACAAATTTCATGACTTTGTGGTTATTTCTGAAGTATTAACATGAAACATTTTATATCTAAAAAACATCAAGAAACACTGATTTACAGACCTTTAAATCTGTCTACGTTAAGATTCGTCAGGCTTCGAGCAGCAGCTCGTTCATATTCATCATTCGAATTTGCTGGACTCTGATTGGCTAACAAACTAGCCTATGAGAGCAAGGTATACTGTTTCCTGCCCCGCTGTGCATGGCAACGTCAGACGTCATGTCTTCCTGTTTGCTATGTCTTATGCTACAGCTTTTAGCCAGCAGCATGCTAGGCGTGGTTTCAACTGGGGGAGCTGCCAAATACTAACGAACAAAGAAGTTGTGATGAAACAAATACAGGCCGTTCGGACTCGGGAGAACTCGGGTGTTATCACCACCTGCGTAGTTTGAGAGATAAAAACTGACAGAGAAGTTGTTGACCTGTTTTCACCCACTATGAAGGTAAGAACACCTGTGGAGCTAAAATATTCAACAGGAACCTCAGAAAAACTGTTTTTAATGGAAGGGTCTCTTTAAGAAGCAGCTAGCTTCAGCTCTTCCTGGATAAATCATTCTATTTACACCTAATTAACCATATAATGGTTTTCTGCGAGGGAAACAACTTTGGTAACATAAAGTTTGTGGTTTCTGAAGAATCACAACTGAGTTGGTTAAAGTTGCATTCAGGTCAGTGTGAGTGAAAGACGAGAAGGAAAAATTGTATTTTCACAGCCGTCAGCTGTCATCTGAAAATAAATTGGCTTTTTAAAGTCCATCTGCAGTCAAATGCCTTGACATCTATTATCCAGACATCTTCTGACTTTTTGGTTATCCTTGAAACAACCGAGGGCCATTAAAAGATGTACACGACTGTTAGACTGAAACAATCATGACGTTATTTTATCAGCAGTACAAGTGATAGTGAAGGTAAAGAGTCTTAAATCTCCTTCAAAACTAAACTTTGGGGTCATCAGAGTAAAACTATAACATGAACTTTGAGAAAGTGTCACTTTTCCTTCGTTGTTTTTTAAATGATTGAATTCACTCTGTTGCTTTTTCCAGAGTCTTTCTTTAAATTTTACACAACTCACATTGGTCTTTACCATATTCCTGTTTTTTTTTTTTCTTTTCTTTTGCTCCCAGATTTCTCTCAAACATCCTGCTTATTTCATTATTAGAAGACTTCTGTGAAAGTTTTATCTGATTAAGAAGGTGACTGGCAGACATTAAAGCCAATTACAAGACTTCAGCTGCTCCTTTAGATGAAATGGTGTTAGAATCAGTCATCTGCTCGGGGCTATTATAATATAACCAATCTCATCCGCCTCCAGATTAACAAATGAGTGGGATTCAACCACATTGGGTTCACCGTGTGGTTTCTGTGTAACAAATGAGCAAAGAATCTGTGTTTTATCAGGCTGCCGCTCTGTAAATCAACAAAACACATGGCTAATACTACACATGATTTTGTGCACACGGCTGTTTGATACATTTAAAGCAGCAGCATGCAACTGATTCATCTTATACCAGCTGCAAATATACTTTTGTGCCCACTCTGTTTGCAAAATGCGTTTAATACCTGACTGTATGAGCAGCCACACAGGAAGCATGATGACGTCACATTATGCTGCAAAAACAGACAAAGTTAAGAATCAGATAAAATAAATATTGAGCTGATTTATTGTCCAAACTTTGTGATGTACAAGGCTGTAAATGATGATCTTACTGAGGATCTTAGTTATCTGTTTTGTTGTGTTTCTGTTGATGTATTTAATGAAAGTTTTGCTTGAAATTGTGCAGCGATCGTCTCAGAGTGACTGAGACACTCAGATGTCTGACTTCGTCCTTCAGACAGTAAAAAAGACATCATGTATGTATACAGTCATCAGTGAGCCTGTGAAAACACGTCCTGTTTTATTACTCACTGTGGATTCTGGAAATGTGTCCAAATATCTGGGCTTTGTCTTTGAGGAAATAACTCTTCTGTTCCACAAACACACGCGCACACACAAAAACACACACATCTCACAGCAGTCAATTGTTTAACAGAAGGAGGTTTCTGCAGCTCATGTATTATTACACAGTTTGGTGGAACGCTGGACACACGAACACTCGAGTCATACATGTAGATGTAGTACATATCAGGTAATAGACCACTTATTATTATTATTATTGGTAATAATAATAATAAAATATAGCCACATGAAATATAATTTTCATCATTAGTGATAGACAGTTAGATTGAAGTAAACTGAATTTCCTAAATATTTTCTTTTCTTTTTAGAAAAGTTTCTTTCTTTTTTCTGTTTAAGTCAAAAAAAAAAACAATCTCCCATCGTATTAACCAGGCAGTAAGAAGAGGATCTTTACAAACACTGAGTTAGTCCAACAGACACATAAATACTCGCCTTTTGTCATAAACCTTCTTGTTATTAACTTGTTATTGAACTTGTCCTGATGGGAAATTCCATTTTTTTTTTCTCTGGGAAGGTGCTGGTGATGCTACAGGCCCGAACACGCACCTGATGAAAATGGAAACTGAAGAAAAGAAGTCGTCATCTTAATTAATCTGTGTAGCTTCCAATCAGTATGTACAAGATGGCGTTTGTTCTGTTTTTAAGGGAAACACATTGAAGTCAAGTCTACTTCCAAACACATCATTGAAGGAGTTGAGTTCAGCTCTCTCTACTTATTAGATGCTTGTGATATAAAACATCCTCGCAGGTAAGCTGGTTACATTTAATGGATGCACTTTGTAGTTCCAGTTAATTGAGCTGCAGAGACGAAGGGAGGTGACAGCACATCCATCTGAACTTAATAAGCACGACTCTTTTGTTTAAGCCTGAACTCGTGTTTGTGTAGCTGAGCAGGTCCAATAAAATAAAGATCATATGTCACACACGTCTGTCTTTTCTTCATGAACGAAACTACAAAATAAAAGAGAATGAAGGCTCCAATTAGCTCTCACACACTTTAATTTATTTTAGTCTTGTGAATAATTAAAGATGTAAATACCACATGTGAAGAACACAATGAAATACAGTCACCAGTACACAAATACTCACTGACATCATAAAAGCTCTGGGAGAGCACAGATCTCCACCTCTAGAGTGGACGATGATCTGATTCACCCCAAAATCTAATCAGTCATTATGTTGCTTGACCCTTTCTGGATATTTCCTAAAAAACTTTTCAAGTTATGTTACTGAGAAACAAACAACACAAAAACCACAACCTACTTTGTGAAGGTATTAAATAAAAGAATATTGATTTATTAAATGCTCTTTAATATGCCCACATCGAATATAACCCATAATGCAACAGTTGTAAATGAAGTCTGATCCCTGAAAAAATTGAACTCTATTCCAGATAAAAACAGGTTCTCGACATGATTTTTCATTTTAAAGTTATTTTATTGCTTTTAAAGCTGTTAAAGTTCAGCTGATCAGCTGCTCCTGCATCTAAAACAAGGTGAAAGCTGAGAAATGACCTGCCTTTGCACATTAAACAGACCTCTGAAAACCTCCTCTCCTATTTGGACTTCGACACCCATGTGAGATGTTGACTTGATCTTATTTGATTCTTTATCATTTTATTTAATTTTTTATGTTTTGGTTGTTTTTCCGTGATTTATTTAATCTAACTTTGCATTGTGTGGATGCAGTTAATGTTCCTCTACAACACTTCAGTCGGTTGTTTTAAAAGTCTTCATAAATGAAGATGGAAGGGAATTAAAAACATGGAACCTGTTAACAGGAAAGAACTCCTTCTTGTGTGTCAGATTAGAAAACAATAAAGCTTCAAGCGCTGATTTAACTCTGAAGGATTTTAATACCATCATTACTATGTGTAATTATAAGGATTTGTTTACCACAATCAGACTTTGACACATAAGAACCACTAGACATAGACAACGTCTGCTTCAGCAGACCTGTAGAATTAAAACTGTTCCGACACTAGTGTTTACCTTAAACACACCTGTCTGTCTGATTCTGATTATCAGCATGAATCCACAATCAGTGCAACGGTTTATTTTTATCTGCCAACACAAACAAGAGGGATCAAGGTACTTCACTAATCAGCTGTTAATGATCTCATATGATTCTTCCAGGTAACTGTGGGTCGTTACCTATAGGCCAGTGGTGTCCAACTCCAGGCCTCGAGGGCCACTATCCTGCATGTTTTAGATGTTTCCCTGTTTCAACACACCTGATTCAAATCCTCTGCATTTCAATAAGTTCTGCAGAAGCCTGTTAACGACTTGTTCATTTGAATCAGGTGTGCTGAAGCAGGGAAACATCTAAAACATGCAGGATAGTGGCCCTCGAGGCCTGACTTTGGGCACCCCTGCTATAGGCTAATCTAAGTGGTTTTATTTGCTGCTGTTTATTCTGAGCCTGTTTCTGTCTCTCCAACAGGAGGTTCGTGTCTGTGGTCAGCAGGTTCAAAACTGAAAATATAGATATAAAACTTTCAAGGACTGACTGGATTTCCTGGAGTCTTCGCAGTGGGAGGAGTAATCAGGACTACAAAGAGATCTGAGTTCAGTACCGGAGATGGAAGGTGTCGGAGTGACGCAGGTGAGGAGCTGCATAAAAGAAAAACTCAGGCCAGAAAGAGCGAGTTGAGCGATGGGACGCAGGTCATTAAACTCACCTTCCTGAGGTGTTTTAATCCGATTTTTATGAACTGCTTAGGAAAAATGAGAAGCTTTGTCCTTCGCTTCGTTTTTATCTTTGCGACGTTGCAGCGCAGCCGCGCTCTACCTGAGACAGGTGAGTTCACGTCTTACAATACAGATTACAGCAAAACAAAACAGAGAATACAAGCGGATGTGCAGCCGAATCAACCGTCAACAGCATCAAGACCTAAGGCTTAAGTGGAATTGTTTCACTTTCAGTTTTCGGGATTCAGATTAGGAAAAAAAAGATATTTTGAGTGCAGTCTGGGTTGACAAAGCACAAAACTCATGAGTTAGCAAAACGCTGTTTCAAGGAAAGACGTAGTACAGGAGAAAGATCCAACATCAACTCAAACAGACAGAGTTTGTATCAAAGTGGAACGTCATCCTGAGTTCTCAGGTTCTACTTTGGAACCTCAAAAATTCAACAAAATGTTTAGTAGAAAAACAAATTCTGATGGAAAGCTCAAATTTGTCATTTTTGAAAAAGCAGGGTGACATTTTACTGCACATTGTACTGTAGGTACAATATATACATTATTTTCAATATTTTAGAAACAATTAGAACAGGAAAAATGAATAAAAACTCCTTTTTTATGCAGCTGCACGGTGGTAATGTTTGTAGCTCTGATGCGTTGCAACAGGAAGGTCTTGGGTTCAAAACCCAGCCAGACCTTTCTGCATGGAGTTAGCATGTTCTCTTTGTATGTGTGGGTTGTCTCTGTGAACTCCAGTTTCATCCAGAACAATATTATAAGTTGTTTGTCTCTGTGTGTCCCTGTGATGGACTGAGGACCTGTCCAGGTG